>VMDO01028778.1:0-23466 GCA_007922755.1 Pedetes capensis
TATTGTCAGTGCTTCTCTGCTGTTCATTGGGTTTTCAATGGCAGATTGATTTTTGGGAGGGGGTTGCCAGGTCCTTCTCCCAAGCCTACAGCTTCTGGTGTTCCCAGGCGGTCTCCCATCCAGGTACTAACCAGGCCTGACCCTGCTTAGCTTCTGAGATCTGACGGGATCAGATGCCACAGGGCTACAGCTGCAGGCTTGAAATTCTAAGGAAGGGAAAATAAATGGAATCTTAGTTTTCTTACTAGACTCTAGAGGGAAAACATATTCTACACAGAAAATCACTTAGTTATTAGAGAAATATTTCTTTTAAAATTTTACTTTTATACTATTTTTTACCAAGAATTAGTAATAAAGAACTATAAAGAAAAATAGTTAAAGTTAACCCAATAAATGTTCAGTTAAAAATGTTTAGATGATTCTTTAATAGGAGTCATATCAAGTGTTCAGTGAGAATAGTTTTCAGTCTAATTTTTAAAAATATGAATTATTCATGACATTGAACATTTTATTCCCAGATGCTTTGCTGACTAATGTTGACCAGATTGTCCAGGAAACACAGGTGAGAATATCATTACCTGTCATGTACTTCAGCACCTGAGTGGATACATTATTTTACACATCAATTTTCTAATTTTTGGTTTGCTAGTGGGTACAACTTGTTTCCATTAAAACTTGGAATTCAAGCCATATACCATAGCACTTGCCTGTAATCCCAGCAATTAGGGAGGCTGAGACAGGAGGTTCAATAGTTCAGTCCATAGATAACTTGCACAACTTAGCAATATCCTGTTTTAAAATGAAAAAATAAAAATAAAAAAGGGAGCAGAGCTGCAATTCAGTGGTTTAGCATAAGGCTCAAGGCTTCAACACTCATTTCAAAAAAGAAAAAAGAAAAGAAAAGAAAACAAGGAAAGAAAAGAGAAGAAGAAAACCTTGGAATGCCCACAGTGCAAATTTTGGGTTAAATGAATAATTTTAAACATATTCTAGGTTAAATGAACATATCTGATTCATACTGTAAGAAAGAAAGCTAACCCTCATACTGTTATTTGAATATTGAGTCAGTCACTCTTACAGTTATGTGTGATATGGTGTGTATTTATACAAATATTTCCAAACATGGTAATAGCAGCTTGATAAAAAAGTATTCACTGCTATCCATGACCTCTTTGTCATAATAGGAGCTTAGATGAAACTGTATACTTCATCGAAAAAGATGAACAGAAGTGTTCACTATTATCTAAAATGAATGAAGCCACTTTAAAATAGAGCGAAAGACTACACATGAAATATTCATAGTATGCCTTTTGTCAGTAACCAATTACTTTTCTGGAGTGTTTTTTTTTTAAGTTTCAAATGAGTATTTTATTCCTGCATTTTAATTGGATCAGAATGTGTGTTTCCAGAGCAGAATAGCACTTAAGCAGTCTGTTCAAACAGCTGGAAGCATCAGCCATTTGTTTGAGGTTTGGCACAGGAAAAAAAAGAAAAAAAGAAAAAAAGAAAAACCCTGCTTTTACAAGTTCTAAAAAAGTCCATTGTTTTATTTGTCAGTAATAAAAATAAGGTCTTGTTTTCTTAACATTTCACACTTAAAGAAAAAACATAACATAGTATTTCAGGGTTTTCCCTAGTGGATTCCATCCCTAAGTCAAACAAAAGGTTTTCATGCTTTATGTCTTTACTGAATTTAAGATCTCATTTTTAAATTGAAGGAAAAAAAAAGAAAAAAAACTGGCTCACTAGAAACAATCAATAGCACAGTGTCTGGTACATGCGCTGTGTTGTGTTCTGTGGACTCAATTGACCCACATGAAGAGGTCTTATTTCACTACCCCTTTTATTCTCTTTGCAATTTCAACCTGATCCCTATGCTCCCTTCTGTCCTTTATCTGTATCAGCCTCTGTTTCTGTCTCTTCTCATCTCTCCTTTCCTATCTTCTCTTCTCCTCCTCCTTTCTATATCCCACTGTCTTTGTCTCTCATTATTAATAGCTTGTTTATAATGTGACTTTGGGCATCCAGCTGAGCTGAAGGTTAGAATACCTGTAGAAAGGGATTAAGAAATAAATGATTAATATTTCAGCAGGATATTACAGAATTGGCACTAAATGTTATATTACAATTTAGAAGTAGAAGAGTAAATACCTGAGTCTTTTAATAATTACAAATTATAGCAATTTCCCCAATAATCAAGCCAGGCATGATGATGCATACCTATAGTCCCAATACTTGCTAAGTTAAGGCAGGAGTATTTTGAATTCAAGGTCAGCCTGGAATTTGTAGTGAGACCAATTCAAAAACAATCCCTAAAACAAACCCCAAATTTTCTCAAATATTCATATTTTATGGGACATGTTACTTAGCATTGTACTTATTTATTCATTTTACCACATCATTAGAAGTGGAATTTGGAGAAAAGTAAGCCTTTGTACTTATTTTTGAAGGTCTTTTTACTACTACAGAGCACAAGATTTGCCATTGAGTTAAATACATAGAATTTTTCATAATGACTTTTTAATCCCACATTAATTAGTATTAATTACAGAAAATTTTGAAAATATAGTTACAAACAAAAAAGAAATATAAATCAATCCTAATCTAACACCAATGTACAAATTATAACAATCTATGGCATAGCTTCTCAATAGTGAGGTCTTTCACTATGTAGTACATACATGTATGTAAGTGTACCCTATGGTACATATATGTACTTAACAGAAAGGGTTGAATTTGTCACCTTTTTTAAAACTTTGTGCTAAGACTTGCATTAATTTTTATGAAACAAATTAATATAGGTTGTAGAAATAGTCTTTTCCTAATTTTGGTAAAATGTTTACTTTCTATGACCATTAATAAGAAAAACAAATTCACAGATAAAATATAATTTCAACAAAATGTAGTGTCACTACATGATTCACTCAATAGCCAGTACTTGATAAATTTCTGTTATCAGATTTAAGTTATCATGTGACCTTAATACAAGTACTCTTGGTACTTGGTAAATGATTTCTGCCATACCAAACCTATCATTCCTACAGTGGTCAGCAGTATCACACAGTGATTCTTCTTCTGAAGAGACTGTGTGCCTCTGTGCTCTTTTTCTTTTTATATGCTTTTACACTATCAGCAGCTCTTTACTGTGTGTGGATGAAGATCGGTAGAGTACTGGCAGAGATCCTTTGTGATCACAGCTTCTCAACTGTGAATTTTCTGTGGCTTTCATACTGAGGCACCTGCCAAAGTGAATTTTTTCCAAATGTATAGAATTTAAAACGTTATTTCATTTTCACTTTCCAGAATGTGCCCCATTCTGATTTTCTTCTTTAGGTGCCTTTCTGAATAAAAAAATAGAGAGAACAAGAGAATCTTGGACTATTTCAATGAATCACATAAAATTCTTCTGTAACAAAATCATAAGATTCTAACTACACTAAGATGAGTGGAGAATAAAAGAGAAAGGAATCGTTAGTAAATTTAGTGATAGATGCCTTTAAATTGACATTTGGATGTAAATTAGATTTAGGTTTGGTGAAGACTTTTATCTTGAAAACGAATTCAGTGAAACAAAAGACAGTATGTGCTCACAGCTAAGATAGGAACAGTTGAGGAGGTTTCATTTATGCTAAAAATGTCTTCAGTAAAATTTCTTAGGAAGTATTTGCTATATTCAAACCAATAAAATATAAATGCACTACCTTTGTGTATGTATATAGACATGCACAAGAACTATGGGATATTCTGTAGCAGTCTGTAACTGCTTGCTCCAGCCTTTAAGATAATTGACTCTTGATTTTAATAAATTTGACTTATGTTCATTATATATCTAGCACAATTAACATATATGTAAAACTTACAATGTCACAAAATGTCTGCTACAGATGCACTAACCATGAAAGGATACAGTTCTTTTAGGGAAACTGTTCATTTCTAAATGAATAAAAAGTCAATGGTGTTGATTTTAAGTAAATAGAGACATTTTTAAAACTATGGGAAAATCCAGGGTTAGAAAATATATAACAGCCAAAAGAGCAAAGCAAATATTTGTATATGATGCAAATGTAGAGGGCAACTATATATTCCAAACAACTCACCCTAAAAATTTCAAATCCAAAATCTCTAAAATATGAAATACTTTGAACACTCAAGAAAGGGAAAGAGGAAGATTCCACATTTGACCTGACATGAGGGATCACTGTTTAAAAAGAAGCACTAGAATATTTACCTTCAGACTATGTAAAAGTGTATATGAAACCTAAATGAATTTAAGGTTTTGATTTAGGTCTTATCCCTGAGGTACCTCATTATTTAGACATATGTAAATATTGTACACTATGAAAAAGTCCAAAATTTAAAAGACATATGGGTCCAAGGATTTCAGATAAGGGATATTTCAGTCTACTTCAAATAACTTTCCAAAGTGAATGACTAATGTGAAACATTTATTCCTTCATTGTTTTGTTTTTTTTGTGTGTGTGAAAATTCTCCTCAAGGGAATTATTTGGGGAAATGAGAATAGTGCAATAAGCACATAATTGTAGAAAACATTTAGCTACTTTTATAATAATTAAAGCACATTTTTGACATATTTATTTGATAATTATAACAAATCAAGAAAATAAAATTAGAACCCTAGTTTCCACAATGGTCTTTAAAATATGATCACCTCGGTGTTTAGCTCTCCTAGTTGCTCAGGATCACCATCTTTCATAGTTCTTAATTTTATTCAAAGTAAGGGCCGTATTAAATGAGGACATTACCAAAGCATCCTAAATCCATCCTGACTGGATTATTTGTAGCTCTTGTAATGCTTTGCCATAACTACTATAATTTATTTAATTTTTGTCTCTATAATTCTCTTGTAATTTTGCCTTGGATGTTTTGATCATTATAGAATTATTGTAAGAGTTTTCCTATTGATAAGTAAATTAAAAAATGCCATTTTGTACATCCCATCTAATGTTAGTTTTACTTGGTTCCATATCATATCATCATTTCAAAAATATTAGTAGCTTCAGGGCATACAAACTTCCATCATATTCCCAATATTTCCTAATCTTCAAAGTAAACAGCATTACCTAAACCAAAATGCCAGTTTGTTAATAGTGTTATTGTGTAATGTGAAATTGAACAACAAAAAATTACTCAAGGATATGCCAGCTTGTAAAATCATCACCTTGATATTAAGATTTATTATCTTGGAAGGATTTATGATTTGCAAAGTCAAAGTAGTTATTGTCCATTATCATTTTGTCTTGTAGATATATTGCCTTTAACTATATCACTACTTTCTGTAATGTGAAATTTGGTGTAATTACATTTTATTTTCTATAAAAAAGGATCTATTAGTAGAAACTTAAAAAGAAATAAGAATCTTACTGTTATTGAATTTCAACAATATTACCTAAGTTATGAATCTAGTAGACAACTTCGTGATGTATACATCATTGTATTTTAAAGAACTTTTTGCTTTTTTTTTTTTTTTGAAAGAGGGTATGGCTGGGATCCCAGGATGGCCCGGAACTTGTTACGTAGATCAGACTGGCCTTGGTCAGTTGGTCCTCCTGCCTCAGCCTTCTAAGTACTGGATTATAGGTGTGTGCCACCACGTCCAGCTTTGTAATGTTTTCCTTAATATATTCCAGGTAAAGTATGATAGCAATGTCTATATTTCAGTATCTTCTAAGGTAATTATTATTATTACTATTATTACATGTAAGGTACATATTAGTCCCTTAACTATCTTTAAACATTGGGTTCATTATCTTGTGGTACTCAAATATTATTTTCACTAAAAACAACAAGGCTCTTCAGATTATCAGTATTTCAAATATTTTACTTAAATAAAATATCACTAAAGCATTTTGCTTATCATTATTGCATACTGTTATCAGGGTAAATTTAATATACTTTAAGAAATTTGTTGCAGAAAATTATGTAAATGTATTTTTATATCACCATTTTAATATAGAATATTCAATAAACTGAAAATCTATATTTCATGGTGCATTAGTGCCATAAATTCTATAACCCCTAAAAAGATCATTGAAAAATATTATTTTTGCATGGAAAGGAGAAAACTCATTTGTTTCAGGTACATGAAAACATATTTTCAAGCATTATTTCCTTCATTGTCAAGGATGGAATTTGTAGGCATATCATGATGACCAGGGATGCATATTGAAGGAAAAATATTTTCACAGATTGATATTTGAGAAATTTCATTAAAATATTTTTATATCATTTTATTTAAAAATTATGTTTAAGTTAACCATATAGTGCCTCATTTGCAAATTTATTTTCTTTGCTCTGTGGATGAAGAACTAATTACTGAAGTTGAACAATATTCTTCACTATCATTAAGTCTAATTAAATTTTATGAAATTTTAATATGATGTAAAAGTCTCAGCAGAATATAAAAAAATATTGAGCTCATTGGAAGTGCTGAATAAATTTGATCCAACATGTTCATAGTTAAAATATGGATATATGTTAAAATATAAATAACATACATTCATGAATAAAATCATTATTCATTTTATCTTACCTGAGGGTGTTAATGTGAAACCCAAAGTAAGAGAAAACGCCATTCCACAACTTAGCTTTGATATACATACATAACTATTTAGGCTCTATAGGTTTGAATGCATTTCTAAAGGGAGATTTTTTACATAATCACTAATTTCACATTATCAAGCAGCATTTTAAATATTGGTGTGTGTGTCTAGGTACTATTCCAGAGTCTGTCTTGTATTTTATGGGAAAAAACTTCTGCCTGGGTGTTTACAGTTCAGTAGGTTCAGGAGTACTAGCATAAAGATCTTATTGGTTATGTGTTCTCTTTCTTTTCTTTTTTCTTTTTCTTTTTTTCCTTTTTTCTTTTTCCATTTCAGAGGCCGGAATTAATCTGAAGAGCACCACTTCTCTTTCTCCTGAAAACAGTTGCCACTGATATTTTTACTGGATAAAATTCGAAAAATGTTTCAGTTCACAAAGGCTAATTGTTGAACTGATGTCCTAGAAGAAATTGCCCACAGGAGCCAAGGTGCAAGTCTCTGATGCCGGCAGAACTGGCTCCATCAGACCATATTTCATCCCCTTTCAAAGTCATATTTTTCTCTTTTGGTCTACACATTTTATTTTTTTTATTTGAGAAAGAAAGAGAAAATAAAAATCCTGACATTGGTATCAGGTTCTGTATCAACCATCTTCCATTGCCATCCATGATTTAACAGACTGTAGAATCTTGAATATTCTATATCACTTTAACAAATAAATGTTTTACTATGACAAAAGTTGCACATTGCCTTATTTGTGGAAATACCTATTACATCAAGTATGAATGGTGGAGTGATTGCTGCAAATATTAATAGTATTATTTTATGTTGTAATGTAAAAACATTGTTGTTGTTAGGTGCCCTTGAGTCCATGTTCTACTCATAGCTACCCTATGTACAACAGACAAAACACTATTATCAGTGCTTTTCTGCTACTCATAGGGGTTTCAATGGCTTATTTGTTTTTGGGAGTGGGCTGCCAGGTCCTTCTCCCAAGCCTACAGCACCTGGTGTTCCCAAGTGGTCTTCCACCCAAATACTAACCAGGCCTGACCCTGTTTAGTTTCTGAGATCAGATGGGATTGAACACCACAGTGATATGGCTGCAGGCCGTAAAAAGTTAAGGAATCATAAATTACTTTATAATGTTAGATTTTTCTTCCATGACGAAGGTGCGCCCATTTCTGTGGGTGAGCAGTACAGGTACTAAGCAAATGTACAGCAGTTTTATATCTAATGTAAGAAACAAAGTGATAAATACTTTCTTTTCCCAGTGGAACTTCAGAAAATTAGTAAGAGAAACATATTTTAATTAACCCAAATTGATTCACTGTTTTTCTAGAGAGCCAGGGCAAAAAGAAGTTTCACAACTTTAGGCCCAATGTGTCATTATAAATGCCCAATTCTCCAATTTTGCCCAATGTCAAGATAAAGAACATGCATCTGTTCAACATCAGCATATTTAGAATTGAGATATCTTTGAGAGCTAATAAATGTTTATGCATTCATTTTTAAGCAGTATTCCACCTTCACATTTTAGAACTTGTCTGGTTGTGAGGCAGTGTTGACCTGTGTTAATGTGTCTGGTCACCTACTCTAATCTTCCAAAGTGGCATAAATATTAATATAAAATTTGAAGATGCATATAAACTTATCACAGTACTTGGAATAAAGGATGAATTTAATAAAATGCGTTATTACTAGCCCCATTTTTTCCAAACAAACTCAGTTTCTCAAAAAATTAAAGGTTTGACTTACATCATTTGACAGTTAATTCTCATTTAATTAGTAATTAAAAACAATAAGTAGTAATTTTTAAAGAATTCAAGTGGAAAAAGCTGGAATATTGTTTCCTTTTTAAAGGTTTTCAGTTAATCGGTCCACCATTCATCCCACATCTCAGGGACTATTGCAAATATATAGGCATCCACAGGGAGTTTACAGAATGTTATCCACTAGCGAATACTTAAAACAGTGTTTGGGACACTGCTAAACTAGATCACATGTAGCACACACTCCCACAGCACATACAAGTTATGACTGAAATAATAATAGATTTGAGTTACAATTTTTCAATTGATATGTAGCATTAAGAATTTACCTAATTTTCAGTTTCTTGTCAACTCTAATGCCATGGGAAAATCCTGTTTAATATTATTATATACATGCTTAAATAGTTGTGTTGATATAAAGGAGAAAAACTAAACATTAATATTCCTTTGCAAATTTTTTCTTGTATATAGCTTTTCATCTCAAATACATAAACTGTCAAGGACAGAAATAGATTTTCTGTATCTCCACTCAAAATAATATTTTAAAGTCTCTTAAAAATTTGCTACCTCTCCTCAAAGACGTCATTCTTATGTTTCCTCTAGCCCCTAAGGGCTGATTCTTCCTTTTCTTAATACTGACACCTACTCAGTGTTCAGTCTGGCCTGTTTTCTACTCCTTCATTTCTTTAGGCTATTCATGCTGTTGTTTGCTGTAGAGCAGAATTTTTATTGTATTAAATTTAAAATTAAACTTAATCGCTTACAATTTTCACCCCACTTCTCGTATAATTAAATTCTAGACATCCACTTATATGCATTCAATCAAACTTCAACAAGGCCCTCATAATTTGCTCATTTTGTTTTTTAAAATATTTTTTATTAGGAAGAATAAGACAGTCTATTAGTTTCATGCTGCTGTTAGGTGCTCTCAAGTCCTGTCCAACTCATAGTGACCCTCATAGTGTTTTTAATGAGGCTAGGGTTTAGCTCAAGTTGGTAGAGTGCTGCTGTGCACTCTCTGAGGCCCTGGGATCAATCCCCAGCACCTCAAAAATGGGAGAAGGGTACAAAAATATGAGAACTTGACAATCCATTCCCAAAGCAATCCTGAAACAATCCTATGAATAGCAGAGAAGCACTGACATGGCACAGCGTTGGAGAGTATTTCATTCTGTTGTACACAGGGTCACTGTGAGCTGGGCCTGATTCCATGGCACATAACACCAACAATTATTCTCAAGAAAAAAATTGTTTTATAGAATGACATGTATTTCTTATATTAAGGAGATTTAAGAAAACACTAATGTATACCTATAACAAAATGAGGTTAAAGATCATTTATCAATGAATGTTCTATATAAGTGTGACAAAATATTATGAAGACATGTGAGAGAAATTAGGTAATTCTAGCTAAATATATTACATCGTATAGGAATAATCTCATGAATGGCAACGTCTCAACTATAAATGAATGGATATAGATTGAAGTCTTTCCTACTTTTCCCAATGACACTATCTTTCTGGCCAGCAGCTGTAGCCCTGTGGCATCCGATACTGTCAGATCTCGGAAGCTAGGCAGGGTCAGGCCTGGTTAGTATTTGGATGGCAGAATGTCTGGGAAAACCAGATACCGTAGGCTTGGGAGACGGACCTGGCAACCCACTCCCCAAAATCAATCTGCCATTGAAAACCTTATGAACAGCAGAGAAACAATAGTGTTTTGCCTGTTGTACACAGGGTCGCTATGAGTCAGATACCAACTCGACGGCACCTAACAACAACAACAACAACAACAACCTTCCTGAGTAATTTTGGAATTAACTTAGGTGTTAAACTGTATATTATTGGTATGAATAGTTACAGTTCAATTTATGGAACACCTTACCCATATTGTATGATAAGACACATCAAACATATACAAAAGAAATACAATTAACAGTGTTTTGAATGCAGTATATGTATAGCTTGTGAAGTGTGAAGTGGACTGAAAACTGTCACTCAAATATTGAAAATGTATAATTACTTTATTATATTTTATTTTATTTTATTTTATTTGCAGTCCTGGTGTTTGAACTAAGGGCCCCATGAGTGATAGGCAAGTGCTCTACCACTGAAAACTGCACCCCTGGTCCCCATTTTATTTTTATTTTGAGACCTTGTCTTGCTAATTTGCACAGGCTGCCTCTTGGCTTAAACCCACTCTTCTCCTGCCTCTGCCTCCCAAATTGCTGAGATTGCAGGCATGTGCCATGTTTGGCTAAAATATATAACTGTTGTTTAAATCTATAATAATCTGTAGAACTGATGACTACTAAAAGCATAGGTTATTGATTGAAATAAATAACTTAAACATAGAAATAATGCTTAAATAATTTTAATTAGTTATTGTATTTACAATTTAATAATCTTCAGGTTACATATTGTAGAAATTTTTGTTGTCAATTACAATTATAATATTGATGGAATATTGTATAGTGTTTTGGGGGGTTGTTTCTCAAAATACTTTCAAAAATTCAAATTATTTCTCCTTTCACTGTCTTTTAAGAATTTATTTAACATTTTTATATCCAAAATGTACCTATACTAACATTTCATGGATCTAATAGTTAAATGTTGTCTCTCTGTGTTCTTAGGTGTGTATAAAAGGATATATGCAATTATTTAAAATTCAAACAATGAAATATATATTATGTACAACCAAAGTGAAGTATATATCACAGGAATGTTTTATTTAATATGAAATTGTAATATATACAGAAACTGTTCATACCAACTTTTTTAAAAAGAACTTTTTATTCTGGAAAAATATATGTAATACAAAATGTGACATTTTATCCACTCTAACTATAAAAGTTGCCTGCAGCCATACCACTTTGGTGTGTGATCCCGTCAGATCTCAGAAGCTATGCAGGGTTGGGCCTGGTTAGTACTCAGATGGGAGACCGCTTGGGAATACCAGGTGCTGCAGGCTTAGGAGAAGGACCAGGCAACCCAGTCCTAAAAAATGATCAGCCATTGAGAACCCTATGAATAACCGAGAAGCACTGATAATAGTGTTTTACCTGTTATACATAGGTTCACGATGAGTCAGACACTAACTGGACAGCACCTAACAACAAAAAATATAAAAGTCATTGGCATTAATTACATTTAGAATGTACAATTGTCATTATTTAAAACAACTTTAAAATTAAAAGAAACTTTTCTATAACCAAATGCAAAGTTTACCTGTGTAGCCATAATATTAACTTCACCTTGGCTCCATCCTCTGATAAACTTTAATTTTTGCTCTTTATGAATTTGTCTAATTTACCTTTTTACATAAGTTGGAGCATATAATATTTGTCCTTTGGTATTTAGCTTATGACCCTTATTATAAAATTTCTGAGGTTTATGCAGGTTTATTTTACACCAAAGTCTTATTCTTCCATGGCTAAATAATATTTCAATGCACATATATATGTATATATGGCATGTTTTGGTTATTCATTCATTCTTTGATGTATATTTGGGCTGTTTCCACATTTTGGCCACTAACATTTGGTAAATATTACTGAGTGAGCATTGGTATACAAGTATTTGTTTAATTCCTAATTTTCAATTCTTCAGGTCTATATTTAGATTTAGAATTGCTAGATCACCTGATAATTTTAGTTTTGGATAATTTTTAACTTTTTGAAGAAGTTCCAAACTGATTTTTACCATAGTTCTATGATTTTACTCTCCCTCAAGTGATGTATAAACATGTTAGGGTTTCAGTTTCTCTCTAATTATAATTTTTGTTTTTTCATTGTTATTCTGGTGGATGTGAAGGACAGCCTGATGTTTAGAAATGAGGATAAGTTCTGAGAAATGCTCCATTTGTAGATTTTGTCATTGTGCTGACATCTTATTATATGCTTGGACAAATGAGGATAAGTACAATATCACTAAGCAACAAGATCTTAAGGGTATAATGTTATATATGCAGTTTATCATTGATTCAAGCATTACATGGCACGTAACAGTATTTCATTGTGGTTTGGTTTGTATTTCCCCGATAACTAATGATATGAGGGTTATTTTATGTGTTTATTGGTCATTCAGGTATCTTTCTTGGAGAAATATCGATTCAAGTTCTTTGCTTATTTTAAAATTGCTTTCTTTGTCTTGTTGCTGAGTTGGAGGAATCATATATTTATTATGGATCTAGTCCCTTATCCAACAAGATTTATAAAGATTTCTCCGATTTTGCATATTGTCTTTTCACAGAATTAGTACTATCTTTTGATGAAATTTTTATTATTATGTCTGATTATATTGCCTGTTCTTTTACTGTTATATCTAATAACCTACTGTTCAGAAAAAGGATAAGAAGATTTTCCCCTACATTTTCTCCTAAGGCTTTTACAGTTTTAGCTCTTATATTTAAGTGGTTGAATAACTTTGAGAAAATTTTTGCATATAGTGAGAGGTACAGACCCAACTTCATCCTATTGAGTGTGGAAGCACCATTTCCTAGCGCCATTTGTTGAATGAGACTGTTATTTCCTGATTTATTGGTCCAAGCAGCCTTATCAGAGATAAATTGATTGTGTAATCTATAGGTTTATTTCTGGGATCTTTATTATGCATCATTAGTCAATATGTCTATTTATAACAGTACCAGAATATTTTGATTAATATGGCTTTGTAGGGTTTGAAGTTAGTGTGAACTGGGCATGGTGGCACATGCCTGTAATCTCAGAGTCTTGAGAGCCTTGGGCAGGAGAATAAGAAGTTCAATGTAAAGGTAGCCTGTGCAGCTCAGTAAGATTCCATCTTTAAAAAAGTAAAAATTACACAGAAGAGGCTCGTGGTGCAGCTCAGTGGCACAGCACTTGCCTACCATGTGCAGGGCCCTGGGTTCAAATCCCTAGTGCTAGAAAGAAAGAAAGAAAGAAAGAAAGAAAGAAAGAAAGAAAGAAAGAAAGAAAGAGGAAGGAAGGAAGGAAGGAAAGAAGGAAGGGAAAGGAAAGGAAGAAAGGTAGAAAAGGAAGGAAGGAAGGAAAGAAGGAAGGAGGGAAGGCAAGGGGAGAAAGAAGGAAAAGGAAACTAGTGTAAGTGCACTAAATTTTCCTCTTATTTCAAGATCATTTTGTCAATTTATGATCTTTTGCAATATCACATTAAGTTTAACTTTTCCATTTTTGTAAAAAATTACTTTGTCTTGGAGTATTGATGAGATTGCATTGAACCCAGAGATCTCCTTAGGTAGCATACATAGGGTGGCAACATTAAAACTTCTAATCTATGAAAATTCCATTTATTATGACTCTTATAATTTATTTCAATATCTTTTACTGCTATTTAGAAACACAGGTGATTCTATATGTTGATACTGTATCCTGAAACTTGATTTGTTGATTCGTCTAGTAGCTTTCTTGTGTTTTCTTTGAGAATTTCTCTATACGTGATCATGTCATTTGTGAAGAGAGATAATTTACTTCTTTTCCAATTTGGATGACTTTTATTTATTTTCCTTTCCTAATTTTGCTTGCTCAAAAATCCAGTGGAATATTAAATAGTGGTAACAAAAATGAACATCTTTTTCTTGTTTATGATATTAGAGGAATAATTTCAATCTTTCACATTCAATATGAGGCAAGCTCTGGATTATTGAAAAGTGACCTTTATCAGAGTAAGGAATTTCCTTTCATTCTTATTTTCCTTTTGTCATTATCATGAAAATGTATTAGATATTATCAAATGCCCTTTTGGTATCAATAGAGACGATCATGTGTATTATTATTATTTGCCCTTTCTACAATTAATATGATATATTTTACTGATTTATTTCTCTCATCTATACTCATCATAGCATACTTAGGATAAACCCCACATAGTCATTGTTTATAATATTTTCAGTACTCCCATTTTTTGCTGGTATTTTATTGAAGACATTTGCATATAAATATACTGGTGTGTAATTTTTTCCGTGTAATATATTTATCTATCTTTGATATCAAAACAATGCAGGACTCATAGGAGACTGCAGAATCATTCATTACTCTTCTAATTTTTTTGGAACAACTTGAGGAGAATTTATGTTAATTCTTCAAGTATTTCATAGCATTTACTAGTGAAGCATTCTCATACCAAAAACTCTTTGTTTGGAGATTTCAGCTTATTAATTCAATAACTTTCTTATAGGCCTAAAGAATTCAATACTAAACATTGAAAGTTTTCCTCTAAAGTCCTGTAAAGATTACCTATTTCCTTTTGATTAGCTTTATTTAATTCTGGTGTTTCTGGGAATTTCTCAATTTCTTCTAGGCTCTCTAACTTATTGCCTGCAGTGATACCACTGTGGTTTCCATTCCTGTCAGATCTCCACAGCTAAGTAGGGTCAGGCTTGGTTAGTACTTGGATGAGAGAACTCCTAGGAACACCAGGCCCCATAGGCTTGGGAAAAGGACCTGACAACTCACTCCCCCACCCTCCAAAAAAAATCAGCCATTGAAAACCCTATAACAGAGAAGCACTAGCAATACTGTTTTGCCTGTTGTACATAGGGTCACTATGAATTGGACACCAACTCAATGGCATGTAACAACAACAGTCTACTGGCATACTATTGTTCATAACATACTCTTATAATTCTTATTGCTTCTGCAAGATTAGTTCTATGCATTCTTGACTAGGCAATATTAAAATCTCTAATAATTAATGTAGCCCTGTGTATTTCTCCTTTCAGTTCTGTCAATGTTTGCTTCAAATATTTTGGACTATTTCTGTACATGTGAGTTTATAATCAATCATGCCTTCTTGATGAAGTGACACTTTTTATCAAATGCAGTATCTTCCTTTCTCCCTGGTAACAGTCTTTCACTTAATGTCTGTCTTGTCTGACTTTAGTATAGCTGCTCTAGCTCTCTGTTATTACTGCACATAATTAATTTTCCATGTTCTATTTCTCAATGTATTTGTGTCCGTAAGTATAGTATTTTTGACCAGCATATAACCAGATGCTTTTTTCTTAGCCATGCTAACCTTCTCTGCTATTGGATTGGAGAGCTTAATCAATTTACATTCAAAATACTTATGCCAATTTTTATTTCTATTTTGTTTTCTGTATGCTTTATATGTGGTATTTTGTTTGGTAGAAAACAAGTGCTTGGCTTTCTAAATTCTCCTTTATACACAGCTTCTTTCAAATGTCCTTATTTCCCAAAGAATTTTTCCTGGGATTCAGGCAGCCTACTTTGTATCTTGATTGTAATCTTAAAGCATCTGCAGGTTGTTAGTTTGCCTATCTGCATGTTGGAGCAATATGTGCTATTTGTGTGACCAGAGTTCCTAGTTAGGAAAAACAGGCAAATGTTTTTGCATCAATCCTTCAGGTCGTCCTTAGATACATTAGAACAAATATGCACAATAATTTGTGAAAAAAAAGTCCACTCAGCCTCTTCCAGAAGTAGGGACCATGGTGCCAAAATTGGAATGCAGGTGGCTGCTCTTTAAGACTGCTATTTCCCTGAAGAAGAAGGGGCAAAGGCGAGTGAAAATGCAACAATGTTTTCTTGCCATCTTCAGTTAAAATTTTTAGTTGGGCCTGTGTTGGTTACTGCAAACCTTTTGCTCTTCTCTAAGGGTTATGACAAAGTTGGTTCTGACAAGTTGTATTTAATTTTCAATGTTTCTCTCAAAGGACCCAGTCTGGAGCTGCCCACTCGGCCCTATCAATGACAACTCTCTATGCTAGTATTTTTCCCTTGATAAGTAATGTGTCAATGGAAAGAAGAAACATGTTGGCCATGACATGACCATGCTTACTGAAAAAAGTTTTAGAATTATGACAATTGTTAACTGAATGAATTAGAGTCCACTATATTCACTTAAGTGTAAATTTGTCACATCTGTTTTGCTTTCTTCTTACTTAGTCTATCAGTAGCATTTCCTCTTATTTTATTTACTAGTTCTGATCTTTCATTTTTATTCCTCTATCTAAAATTTAGGTGTAAGACCCAAAGCCCACTACCCATCCCAGCCTTACTCACTAACTCATATGCCTGACATCCTTTAATTAACATATAACCAAGTTCTAAAACCTGTCACCACAAACCAGCATTCCCAGTTTCCAACTAATTATATCACAAACAAATATTTGTCTATTTAGGTTAGTAAAGTGGGTGGTAAGAGACTCTGTACCTGTCCCTATTAATCATGATTGAAACTACAAAATAAATTGCAACTCTTCCAAAAGGATCTGTCTATATGCATGGATTGCATATTCTTTAATAATATAACTTGTGAGCCAGGCGTGGTGGCTAACACCATTAATCCCAGTGACTTGGGAGGCAGAGGGAGAAGGATAGCAAGGTTGAGACCTGTGGCCATCTGCGTAATTTAACAAGTGAGAGGCCCTGGGTTCAACCCCCAGTACTGCCAAATAAATAAATAAATAAATAAATAAATAAATAAATAAATTTATATAACTTGTGAGGAATTTGCAAGTTAATGCTAAATTTGCTATACATGTTCACCATTCTACATGTTCACCATGACTTTTTGATGTGTTAAGTTTTGTTGTTGTTGTTGTTGTTGTTATTTGTTTTTAAGGAAAAGGAACACCAGGTGTATCCATAAAGACAGGCCATGTTGTGGCATTTCATAATCTCTAGGGAATATGAGATGGCTAAGGATCCAGGAAAATTAAAACAATGAAAGAAACCAGGAGCATGGTGCATGCTTGCCAATCCCAGCAATTCGGAAGGTGCTGGTAGGAACACATGCAAGTTTGAGGCAAGAGACAGCTTGCACACTTTAGTGAGACCTTATCTCAAAATAAAAAGGGGTTAGAGTGCAGCTGGGTAATGGAATGCTTGCCTAGCATGAGCAAGGCCTGAGTTCATGTTTCAGTGCTCCAAAAACAAAAAACAAAACAAATATACAAAAAAACAAAACAAAACCAACAATTAGAGGGTCTGTTCAAATTAGTGTTTCAACTTGAGTGAAGAAAACAAATTGGTACATTAAGAATCATGTTATCACACTTAAAAATTTACACATAAAATATTTATGAAAATATTTGAAAACATTTTTTATTTTAATGAATTTCTGAGTGGAGTGGCTTAGGAAATGTCCATGAAATATCCTCAATATCTAAAAGGGTTCTGTTGCATTTTGAAGATAATACTTTATAGACTGTCACAATTTTTATCTGACCTGTTCATTTCTGCAACCATTTGTTCAACATTTAATGTCCTGGATCTGCTCTTCTGCACAGTGGACACAGAAATAAATGACTGAAAGTACTCCCAAATATTCACAGCTAGGTTGTAGTTAAATATGAGGACACATATTTCCCTAAGAGTACATTTTGCTATCGATTTAAGACTGCAATTCTGTGGAAACAGAGAACAAATCAACCCAATGACCAACTGAACAAGAAAAATGAAAAAGAACTTACACAATGGTGCTTCTTACGGTAAAATTTAATAAAATCCCCAAATCATAATTACAATTTTGGAATTATAGAATGTTAAGATCCCCTTTCAAACTCAAGTAGTACTTCAGTAAATCACCTCAAAACCACCTTGTCAAGCACTGCATTATTATATGTGTCCTTGTCTTAATAGAAATGTGTATTTTCCTTGAGATTCATTTCCTTGAGCTTAGGTACTATGTGCTATTAAACATTGGATCTTCTACAAGAATGCTTAGTTCAGTTCTCTGATTACAGAAGACAAGTAATGTATATTTTTATAAATACTTTGCAATAATAACACTATACAGAGTGAGCTAAGGAATGGCAAATCTCAGGTCAGCTATGAGGATGTGGAAAAGTTTGTAATGAGATTAGGATAATAAATAAGATGAAAAAAGTATCAACACACCTGCATTTATTTACCCAATAAAATCATATTTAATAACATTTGTTAGAATTATGTTCTTAGTCTTTTACTTGATCTATATAGTGTGGAGAATAAATGACTTGAATATAATAATATGTGTTCATACCAAATTAGTACACTGGTCATCACAGAGAACTAATGATTCATGGGTTAAAAGAGCTAATTTTAGTAGGAATAAATAAATGTATAGACATAAAATTCTAATAAAGATATAATGTATGCATGATAGTAAGTATAATAGATACACTGTAAGAAACAGAGAAATACATGATTATAAGTGATTATAGGTTTCTCAATTTGGTTATCTGAGAATAAGGTGATTAATTCTTAGATTAACAGAAAAGGTGAATGGCATAAACATTATTTGCCTCTCAATATGTATAATTTTGAGTTTGATAGTGATGACAATACCAACTTGGAACTTTGAGAGTGGGGAAATATATGCAACTCTGAGTACATAATAAAATAAAATTTAAGTCGGCATTCTTAATCACTCTTCTCTTACTATTTCTGGGAATAGAGACTTATTTTCTATCCTGAACTCATTGAAGAGTACAAATCAACATTAGTAATTTGTAAATATTTCAATGATAATAATGTTCTGTAGTACATTTAAGTGATCAAGTTATTCTATACTTTTACTTTTAAATCAGTGGGGACATGTTGTTTCAGGAAACAAAGGAGAAAAGAGAAACCAGAGGCAAGTCACCAGGATTTATTGTACCACTTCAGGTCAGCAGACTCATTTCCCAAGTCTGAATGCTGAACAAAATAGGGCTTGACCTCTTATAGAGCCTCTTAAGAAGGTGGCCTCACAGGAGTAAAATGGTGTAGAAACAGGCAAAGCAAGTTTACAGAAACAGAAAAGCAGTCAACAACTCTGTTTCCAGGATGAATAGGGGAGTGTGTAAATTCTTTCAGGCAGTTTATAAAATCCACAGAAAGGGTGGATTTTACATGAGGCAAGCAATTTACCAATTTGAAACAGCTTTGGAACTTATGTGAGAAAACAGGAACTTAATAGATCACTTGCAAGACATACCTTTTTAGACAAACATTAGTGACCATGTTAAGCAATCATTAGCTAAAAATCAAGGAAGAAAGGCTATTTAAAGAAAAAGAAAGTTTTTTCCTCATTGTGCACCCATTTCAATAGGTCTCATTATTAATAGTAATTTACATAACATTTTAATATCTATATTTTCATAAAATTTCCCCAAAAGTTTCATTCTAAGGGTGACATCTTGATACTTGATCAATCAATTCAATGCAACCATTGTACAATATTTATATATTTAATTACTGTTAATGGTAATCTAAGAATTGGACACAACCCCTAACAACAAGAACAACATACACAACAGTTTCTTTCCAGGAATCTTTTCAAGCTGGAGGTTAGATAAATTAGAAATTAATAAATATTCATTGATTAAGGTAAGTAAATAAGATAATCCTATCTTTCCCTAGCATGGTGCGGCACCTAACAACAACAACAAATACCTACCATGCTAGGTAAAGATGTTGTTGTTGACGGCACCTAACGACAACAACATCTTTCCCTAGCATGGTAGGTATTTGTTGTTGTTGTTAGGTGCCGTCGAGTCTGTATCCGACTCATAGCGACCCTCATAGGGTTTTCAATGGCTGATTGTTTTTTCGGGATTGCCTTGGGAGTGGCCCTTCACCCATTTTTGTGGTGCTGGGAATCGAACTCGGGACCTCAGAGACTGCAGTGCAGCACTCTACCAACTGAGCTAAATCCCAGCATGGTAGGTATTTAGAATCTGGGAAATATCTAATTTCTGTCATTACTGTTTTTTTTTTTTCAGTTGGTTTGTTTTCTTACATCTTTTCCAACTTGACACTATTGCTACCTCAGGGTATTGTTTTAAATGTCATGTGTAACAATTTAAATATTTCTATCCATGAGATCTAAAAAATTATATTTAACTTGTGCTATTTATTATTTCATTATGTTTATATTCAACTGAATTTCTAGATTATTATCTCAATATATTTAATATTGCCCTAATACATGTTACATAGTACTTTGTTTCTTAGTTGTATACACAATCCTGTCTTGGTGTGGACTCTTTTGCAATTGTATTAGTGTTGGATTCCTCACAACTAATTGTTTTGCTATTGTTAATATCTCTTTTAACAGTCAAAAATATCATAAGCAGGAGGGAGTGGCTTGTCTTTATAATCCCAGGGTTTTGAGAGGTGGAGGCTGGAAGATCACAAGTTCCAGGCCAGGGAAACCCTACATATTTTAGCAAGACCCTGTGCAAAGTACTTGCTAGGCCCTTGGTCCTACACCTAGTACTGAAAAAACTAAGAAACAACAAACAAACAAACAAAAAAACACCATGTCATCATAAGAGGAACAGCAAGTCAGCTAAACATAGTAAACTTAAAAAGACACTTATAAAAATGAACAGCTTATCTAGAAACAATGAATTAAAGTGGAATTTTGGCTGTCTAGATGGAAATTAATTAGATGAGAAAAGTAGACCCACATGGGGAAAACTAGTAGGAAATTGGACCTATGCAGCTAAGTATATAAATACACAGTCCAGGGTAGAGGGTTTACATAGGAAAAGGGGCCAAATGAAAGAAAATTATCAAAGATTTGATCTATCAGATAGACTTATGGATTTAATGTGGCATCTGAGAGCAAGCATAGTGTACAAATTTGTCAAGTTCCTAAATGGAGAACTTGACAAAGAAAATGTCATGAGAAGGAAGAAATAAGATGTTTCTAGAACCAAGATAATTTACTATAAATAAGATGTAGGATATTTAAGTTTGATATAAGTAAATTCCAAAGGACAATAATAGGCTAGTACTGGATACCTTGAGATGCAGAGAGCAAATGTGGTGATTGTTTTCACATATATCTCTGTCATTTATAGTTTGTTCTGCTATGCAGTCAGATGGTAATAGATACTTTCTATTTGTAAATTTTGTTTGCTCTTGCCTACATTTCCTTTCTCACACGACACAAATTGGGGTGCCACAGAATGAAGAAGATTAAACTTAGACTGAAATGAATACCCTAATCAAAATATTTCAGCATAAGACCACCAGACGATACTCAAAACTAATTGTTTGTTTTTTAGTGATTTGATTGATTTTCCCTGAGTTAAAAAATCATCAACATAGTGAAGAACATAATTCATGACTTCTGATTCCCCAGTGCAACCACTAAACCATATTCTGATGACATTTATATGCTACCTCAGAAATAATTTATAAAACTTTAAAAATCATGTTCTAGCATTTTGAGTTTAGAGCCAGGCCTCAAGTATATTGGAGAAGCATCTTCATTGAACAAATATAAATTGCTTTTAGTAGCAACCATAGACTAATTCACTTGGCATAAATTATTTAAGTATTACTGATAAATGCACTTGGTACTAAATTACATCTGGAACTTTTGCTTTCAAGAATAGAATGTATCACTTTACAAGGGGTAGACACTCCTGATTAACTATTAAGAGAGTTGACACAGCAATGTCTTCCCCAGTTTGAATGGAAAGCTGTATCCAATGTGAAATAGCTGATTTATTTTAGATCCTTGTTGTTGTGAGGTGCCACCAAATTGAGCTTGAATCATAGCAACTCTGATAGGTAGGATTTTTCATGGCTGATTATTTTGGGATTGTTTTTGGAAGTGGGCTGCCACAGCCCTCTCTGATATTTGTGGTGCCAGATATGGAACCCAGGGCCTCAGAGAGCACAAAGCAGCATTCTACCAACTGAGCTGAATTCCAGCTCTATTCAGATACTTGTTGTTAGGTGCTGTCAGTTCCTGTCTAACTCATATAGACCCTTATGGAGTTCTTAATGGCTAATTGTTTCAGGATTGCTTCGGGAGTGGGTTGCCACGCCCTTCTCCCTTTTTGTGGTGCTGGAGATCGAACTCAGGTCCTCAAACTGTGTAGAGCAGCACTCTATCAACTGAACTATACCCCAGCCCCCATTTTGACACTAGATATTTAAATTTCTATAACACCTAACATGATAATAAGTAATTTCTATTTGTTTCATTTGGTAATAATGTTTGTTAACATGATGTGTTAAGCTCTATTCTCATTGATACTCATGGCCGTGGATAAACAAGTTTATCTCCAATACTTTCTCATCAACCTTGGAAAATCCTGTAAATCCCACTAAGAGATATCTCTTTAAAGTTCTTCCTAAAGCTCTCTGGTAGCTCAAAAAGTTCTCTATAGAAGGGCACATAGGCTGCAATGTGTTGAAAGGACAGAAACAAGGTTGTCATTACTCACTGAACGTAAGTTTGAGAATATTTTCAATTGTCTTAACACAGTGGGGCTGAAGCCTGTCAGGCCATATTATCTTTCTGTTTCTCTCTTGTCAGATTGATCCAGCACAGGAGACAGGCTGTAAACACCTTAGAATCTTCATTCACCATTAGCAAGTAGTCTTTGGGATCCGAAGCTGCCTGGTAAATTCAGTGAAGGGCTGGTGAAACTTACATGTCTTTACAGAAACTACTTTTAATTAGATCTAACACCACTTTTATATTGATTAGATCCCAGTGGTAGGCTGAATTGAACTTAACCTACTCATTAGTCACCAAATATTGAGCAGTCCACTCAGGCAAACAGCTGTTATGTTAATTTAGAAGTACTAAACTGCTTGTAATTAGCCAAGGACTGAATGCATAGGATAGCAAATATCCATATATAGATTGTTTTTTGGAATCTAGCAGAATGTTTTTCAGTTTGAATAAATTTCTATTCAAAATCCAAACCCCAAATCTCACTACCATAAAAGTGAAAGTGTTTGAGTTCAAAGTTGCTTACTTAAACATTAAAGGAAAGGGACAAAAGCAAGACTTAATTCCTTACTTTTAAAGTGAAACACACACGCGCACACACACACACGTGTGTGTGTGTGTGTGTGTGTGTGTGTGTGTGTGTGTGTATAGTTGTTGTTAGGTGCCGTCGAGTTGCTATCCGACTCATAGCGACCCTGTGTACAACAGGAGAAACGCTATTGTCAGTGCTGTCTCTGCTTGTTCATAGGGTTTTCAATGGCAGATTGATTTTTGAGAATGGGTTGTTGGGTCCATCTCCCAAGCCTATAGCACCTGGTGTTCCCAAGTGGTCTCCCATCCAAGTACTAACCAGGCCCGACCCTGCTCAGCTTCCAAGATATTTGACAGGATCCCATGCCACACGGCTATGGCTGCAGGCAATATATATATATATATATATATATATGAAA
>VMDO01028779.1:0-23444 GCA_007922755.1 Pedetes capensis
CTCGCCAAATTATGCAGACTGCCTCTGGTCTTGAACTTGCCATCCTCCTGCCTCCGCCTCCCAAACGGCTGGGATTACAGGCATGTGCTACCGTGCCTGGCTCAAGACAGAAACTTTTGTATCTTTTGTTGACTGATATATCCTCAATGTCTAGGACAGTGACACATAGTAGCCACTCAATAAATCTTGTGGTAAAAAATGAACAAAAGACAAAATTTAGGGGCTATAGTAAGACATAATGAGTGGGAATAGAAGAGTCAGGGAGAATTTTCCAGAGGAAGCAACATTTTAGCTGAGATCTAAAGAACACAGAGGAAGCCGGGTGTGGTGGTGCATGCCTATAATCCAAACCACTCATGAGGCAGAGGCAGGAGGATCACAAGTTTGAGGCCAGAGGCAGCCTACATAACTTAATGAGCCCTGCCTTAAAATAGAAAGTAGAAAAAAACAACATAAGGATGCAGCTCAGTGGGAGAGTGCTTGTAAAAGCAAGCATGAGGCCCTGGGTTCATTCTCTTAATACTGTGGCAGCGGGGGTGGGGGTGGGGTGCGGGGGTGGGGGGGAGTTGGACAGAGGAATTGGCCAGGCCCTGTAGGCAGGTGGGAACAGAAAGTTAAGAGAAGGCAGGAAGGATGGAATCAGAGGAGGCCAATGTAGCTAGACTGTAGGGAGCAAGGCAGAGATGAGGCAGGCAGGTGGGGACACACACCTGAGGCTGCACTGGCCACACTAAAGAGTTTGGATCATATTCCAAGAACAATGAGAAGCCAGTGCTCATAGGTGTGAGCCATGCAGTCAAGATCCTTGGCCTCAAGAGTCATGGCAGCTGTGTTGACCTAGGTGAGAAACGAAGGAGAGCAGGGCATTAGGCAAGAACTATTTATAATCATTAGCCAAATGAATGGAAGTCATATTCCCATAGTCAATAGAAGATGATTTCCTGAGCCAAAGAATGGGCAGGTATATAGATCAATGAGTTCCAGAGAAAACACACCAGGCTGTATCTTGGCAATGAAAAGGAAAAAATTTTTTTTCTAAGATGAAGGAAAAATGTTACCTTGATATTGTTAGGTGCCATTGAGTCGTGTCCGACTTATAGTGACCCTCATTGGGTTTTCAATAGCTGCTTGCTTCGGGATTGCCTCGGGAGTGGATTGCCATGTTCTTCGCCCATTTTTGTAGTGCGGGGAATCGAACATGGGACCTCAGAGACTGCAGAGCAGCGCTCTACCAACTGAGCTAAATCCTAGCCCCTGTTACCTTGATACATACACGAAATTGGGCTACAAAGGGGGATATTTAGGCTGGTTTTAGGCTTTGCCTTGACATTTCCAAACACCAAGATATAAGGCACAGTGGTCATGGTCCTGAGTAAGAAAGATGGCAGCATGAGAAATCTGTACCCAACAAGTTGTCATTCATAAGCGAAAACAACAAAAATATATTGCATACTTACAGAGAGGAGTGTAGAAAATGTACCACCCATGTGTTCTTAAGAAAACAACTTGAAGACGTACTTCAGTGGCTTAAGAGATGATTTAAAATTAGAAACTTGGAAATGGGAACATCATAATATAAAACGCTGGTTGCAATCATTAAAACTAAGTAAATATATTATAAGACTTGAACAAAAAAACTATGCTTTAAAAAACAGGTATATGACTGAAATGCAAGTTGGATTTATAATCCTACAGTCAATTTGAAAAGACTAGAAAAAAGTACCAAGAAGGCAAGACAAGTGAAGGTACACTAACATCTTCATTAGTCATAAAGTAAGGGGGTTAGGAGATGTTGATTGTTCTTAACTTTCATCACCTGAGAAATAGAGGCTTAAGAATATGTTTGGTAAATATAAAATTCAATCAATAATAAAATTAAAATAGAATTGCTACCTTTTAAATCATAGAGGTAACAAAAGAAAACAGAATATTCTATATCACAAAAAGCAGAGAACAAAGGATTCCTAAGTAATAAAGACGCATTAAGGAAAAAAATTTCTTTTTTTTTAAAGTCTGGTATTAGCCAGATGTGGTAGTGTACTCCTGTAATTCTAATGACTCGGAAAGTGGAAGCAGGAGGATCACAGATTTGAGGCCAGAGGCAGCTTGTGTAATTTAGCAAGAGCTATCTCAGTTTTGGGCTGGGATTTAGCTCAGTTGGTAGAGCACTGCTCTGTAGTCTCTGAGGTCCCAAGTTCGATTCCCAGCACCGCAAAATGGGAGAAGGATGTGGCAACCCACTCCCAAGGCAATCCCGAAATAATCTGCCATTGAAAGCCCTATGAGGGTCGCTTTGAGTAGGACACGATTTGACAGCACCTAACAACAACAACATCTCAATTTTAAAAGAAGGTAGGGAGTGCCCAGGGTGAAGCTCAGTGGCAAAGTATGTGTGAGGCCCTGGGTTCAGCCCCCAGCACTGGAAAAGAAAAAAGTCTGCTACTAAGATCTCAAGGGACTTTTTTTTTTTTTTTTTTTTTTTAACGGTGCTGGGGATCGACCACAGGTGTGTGCATGCTAAGCAGGCATTCTACCACTGAACTACATCCCAGCCCAAGTGGTTTCAACTGAACAAGAGAAGTGAGGCAGGTGGAGTGAGGTTTTAGCGTACTAATGATCTTATCAGCTGGGATTTAGCTCAATTGGCAGAGTACTTCTCTACACTCTCTGAGAACCTGGGTTTGATCCCCAACACGACAAAAACAAGAGAAGGATGTGTCAATCCACTCCCAAAACAATCAGCCATTCAAAACCCTGTGAGTTGACTAACTCGACAGCACCTAACAACAACAATGATCTTATCTTGTTTGGGGGGAGGTTATGAATTGATTTGATTCTTGTCATTGACAGAAAAATATGTTTTAATATTTAATAAAATATGCAAGAACAACCACCAGGAGCATAGAAATAGAATACAGAACTTCCAGACCATAAAAGAAACAAAGAAGGGTCCAGGGATGTAGCTTGGTGGTAGAGTTTTTGCTATCTGAGTTTGAGTTTGATATCCCTAGCACTACAAAAAAAAAAGAAAAAAGAAAAGAAAAAAGATGAACAAATGCTATTAAGCACCAAAAGGCAGGAAGTGATTTAAAAAAAAACAACCAAAAACAGCATGACAGCATGGTCAATAGAAAATATAGAAAAAAAGTAAGCATAAGCCCAAATTTATCAGCAATCACAATAAACTATTATTTCCACATGATATGATGGTTTCCCTAGGAAAGAAAGATAATCAACTATAAAACTATTAAAATCAAGACAAATGTTCAGGAAGGATGCCAGAAATAAGACCAACTCACTAAAATCAATAACTTCTCTATTTGCCTGTAGTAATCAATTTACAACCACAACTTCAAAATACCTAGGAATAAACTTAAAACAACATGCAGAAGATAAGGAAATGACAAAGTACTCAATAGAAAAATAAGCAAAGATTATGAATGTCAGTTTATAGAAAAAGAAAAACGGCCAATAAACATAAAAACATGTTCAACCTCACTAGTAATCAGAGATATGGAAATTGAAACAATATTAATATCAAAGGTGAAAAATGATTCTTAAAATTTAGTGATGCTTATGGATAAGGAAACAGACATTCTTGCAGGAATAAAATTCTGTAAAGCATTTTTGTAAGGCAACTTGGGGTTGTTTTACATTTAAATGCATATGTCTTTTGACCCAACATTTCTGCTTTCAAGAATCTGCTCTACAGAAATGTCTTGTACCCATGCCAAGACATTCATTGCAGAATTATTTATAACAATAAAAAAGGAGGGAAACAAACACCACAAAGTATAGGAACATCAATTAAATTATAGTATATCCATATGTAAGAGTATACCCAGGAGCTGTCTCTTTCTACTTGACTTAATGCTTCACCTTGAAGCAGACCTCCTCCATTCAGGAAAGGACGATATTGGTATCCATTATTTATGCCAGTGGACGTTAAGTAGTCATTCCTTACCCTAAGAGAAGGGTGAATAGGAGTCTTTTGTTACTCTATAAAAGTGGGATTCTCAAATATGTTTTTGGTGTGTCGGCTCCGTCTTTGAGAAGGTGAGCTGATTTGCATAGAAGCCCAAGGTCTCCTGGGAGGAAAGGATAGTGAACTCAGCCCCTCTTCTCTGATACTTGAAGTCAAGAGGAGCCTGAGGTTAGGTGGAGCCTGATCTGGATATAGGTCTGCTGGCAGGAAGACTATCATGGTTTCCAGTGGAGGCAGCACTATGAAGGCAGATGGAGGCTAGACTCCAAACAAGTGTTTAAGAGACCACAGGGAAAGCCATGTCTTTTGGTCAGAGTACCTCAGCATGGTATTGTGTTTGGGGAGCCATAGCTGACTTGCAACTCCACTAAGAAATACCCAGGCCAACAAGACCAAAAACAGAGGAAAAAAATACTTTTTGACTTATGAGGACCAGGATTCAAGAGGAACACCATGTGGTTTCAGCTGAAATAAAAATACTATGGCTCAAGGGGGTCCAACAAACCCACTTCCATGGAATGACATGAAGAGGTAGCAACTGCAGCAGCCTTCAAGGCTCAGTGGACCTCAATAGCAATCTGACTTCATCTCCTGTGACTGTCCCCTCACTCACTGTTTAACTTCCATTGTTCTCAAACATGCCACATACTCTTGAAAAGTCTTTGTTCTTATTCTTCCTACTGCCTGAAAAGTTATTTTCTTATATCACTTCACTTTCCCCAAGTTTGCCTAAATGTCACCTTTCGAATAATGCTTTCCTTATTCAAACCCTTTAAAATAAAATCCTCCCTCCTAGATGGATACCACTCCCATTGTCTTTCCCACTTAATTTTTCTTCACAGTATGTAATAGCTTACCTATTTATTTTGGTGCTTATTTCCAATTTACCTCCCTCCACTTTCACTACATTATTACCTCAATAGAGACAATTTTTTTCATATGTTTGGTTTGCTAATTTGTCCCTAGGACCCAGAACAGTGCTTGACACTTAGCAAGTGCTCTGTGATAAAAGAATGACTATATGAGGGTCGCTATGAGTTGGATACCGACTCGACAGCACCTAACAACAACAACAATGTGCTCACATAAAAATTCTAAAAAAAGTATTAGTGAAAAAAATAGATTATCAAATAATGTATATGGTATCCACCAGGCGTGGTGGTGGATGAGGGAAGGGGATTGATTGAAAGTTTGAGGCCAGCCTGGGCTATGAAGTGAGAGCCTGTCTCAAAAACAAAACAAAACAAAACAAAACAAAAAAAGTATGTGGGGCGTGCGCCTCCTGGTCTGGCCTGGATGTTCAGATGGGTGGTGCCATCACGCACACAGATACTAAGTACAATTCACTTGGGACCCTTGGGTGAGGGCCATGGACTCCTGCGGCCCTCAGGATGCCAGTGGAGATGAGAGAAAGGAAAAGCCTCGGGCGCTTTTGCCTTACAGGGACAAATACAGCTTTTTATTTCTCTCCCCCTGCCCTTAGAAGGGCAGGAAGGGACCCAAAGTGTACAGCTTTAAGTGCTAGCAGCTCTTATACAGCCTCAAGGGCAGATGCTTCCATGTTGGTGGTCTTGGCAGAGAGCGAGTTCTTTCCTTGTGGATGGTCGCAGCAAGAGAGTGTTCTTTCCTCAGCGAAGGTCTGGGTGAGAGAGTGGAGAGAGCTGTTTCCTCATCTGTGGTCCTGGCAAAAAAAGGGGCAAGCTGCCACAGTGCAGCTCCTTATATAGCTCGCCCACGGAATGGCCTGAGCCAATCAGCTTTGAGTCCAATTGTCCAATCAGGTTCAGGGGATTTGTGAAGGGTTTTGTACAAACATCCAACCAAGTTACTTTCATTTTCCCTAGATTTCTAATTTACAAACCAGATCTTCAAAAGCTGTTTTCTCAGTTTTGGGGTTTTGTCATCTTCCACCCAATTTCTCCCTACAAAAGTACAGTATCCTACCATTTATGTGGAAGCAAATGTGTGTGTGTGTTTGTGTGTATAAAGATAAATACTAAACTATCATGGAAAGGGGGCTAGGGTGGAGAAGTTAAAGTAATTAATTTTTCTTACATATTTTTTTTAATCCTTTGCCAAATTTTAAACATGAGTATTTCTTACTGGCATTATAAACTAGATAATACATGAATATCTTTTTGTTGTTATCATTAGGTGCCATTAAGTCAGGCCCAACCCATAGCGATACTCACAGGTTTTCAATGGTTGATTGTTTGGGGATTGCTTTGGGAGTAGGTTGCCATGTCTCTCTCCTGTTTTTGTGTTGCTGGTGATGGAACCCAGGTCCTCAGAGAGTGGAGAGGAGCACTCTGCCAACTGAGCTAACCCGCAGCCCCAAGTATCTTTTACTAACTCATATTAAAGGGTAACAGTTTCTGAACAAGAGCCTGCCTTTTGGTATTGGCAAAGTAGCTTGTATCAGACTGGTCCTCATTAAGACAAAAATTTTATTTATGGATTAAATGAAAAAATAAATAAAAAGAAGCCAAGTGTGGTGGCACACACTTGTAATCCCAATGACTCAGGGAGGCAAAACCAGGAGGATCATCAGTTCAAGGTCAGAGGCAGCCTGCGTAATGTTGGGAGACACTCAAAATAAAAAACAAAAAATAGGCTGGGGGTGCAGCCTATTGGAAGAGCACTTGAAAACTGTGTGAGAGGCCCTGGATTCAACCCGTAAGTACTGAAAAACAAAACAAAACAAAACACCAAAACCCCAGACAGAATCCATGGCTAGAGACAAGAAGTTCTCCCTAAAACTAAAATAAATAAATTCTAATGAAATATAAAAACAACTCTTCATAATTTGAAGATGATACACCAATAATTTAACTGCCTGCTGGAACAAAACTCAACTCTGCCCAAAGGTAGATAACTAAACCCAGAATCTCTACAATATTTTACCTACAATTTCTTGTATGCACTAAAAATTATTAGACAGGTAAAGAAACAGAAAAATTTTACCTTTAATTAAGAAAAATAGAAACAAATGATCAGATAACGCAAAGTTGGAATTAGCAGACAAGATAAGTGATAACTATGTTAACAAATCCACAAAAGATAAAAATAGTGTGTTGAGATGAATAATTTCAAGTAGAGATATAAAAACTGTAAAAGAAGCAACCACAACTCCATGATTATACCACAACTCTCTGACTGTGGCCTGCAGCCGTAACCCTGTGGCATCTGATCCCATCAGATCTTGGAAGCTAAGCAGGGTTGGCCTGGTTAGTACTTGGATGGGAGACCACCTGGAAATACTAAGTGCTGTAGGCTTGGGAGATGGACCCGGCAACTCACTCCCAAAAATCAATCCACCACTGAAAGCCCTCTGAACAGCAGAGAAGCACTGACAATAGTGTTTTGCATGTTGTATGCAGGGTCGCTATGAGTTGGATACCAAGTTGATGGCACCTAACAACAACAACAACTCTGAATGTGAATTGAATTTTATACTTTAACTGGATGAATTGTATGATAAGTTAATTATATATGAATAAAGATTTTTTTCTTCAATTCTTTAAGCTTGATAAAAAAGCAGAGCATATTCTTTCCTTTTGGTTTTCCATCTCCAGCTCTTTGCACATGTCATTAAAATATTTGACTTTGTTTTCTCAAACTGCCCTTTAAAATCTTCTGTTTAACTCTTCAAGTTCATCATGTGTTCCTTTTACTTAAACCGCTCTACATTCTAGGGCAAGCTTCAGAGTCTCTGTTGACATATAACTTAGTATTTTATTTTTTTCTGGTCTTTTAAATAACCTTTTGCTTTCCTCATGAATAATGTCTTTGGTGTCATGCCACAACTCATCTGGCCTTTGATCATTAGTGTCTAACACCTCAAATCTGTTCTTGAGATGGTCTGTGAACTCAGGTAGGATATACTCAAACTCATACCTTGGCTCTCCTATACTTGTTTTTAATTCTCTTCAGTTTCATTTTGAACCTGCATATGAGCACTTGATGGTCTGATCCACAATGAGCACCTGATCTTGTTCTGACATTTGATGTTGAGCTTTTCCATTGCCTCTTTCCACAATGTAGTCAGTTTGGTTCCTGTATGTTCCATCTGGTGAACTCCATGTGTATAGTCACTGTTTATGTTGGTAAAAAAATATATTTGTGATGAAAATGTCATTGGTCTGACAAAAGTCTATCATGTGATTTCCAGCAATGTGTCTGTCATCACAGTGATATTTTCCAACTACTCAGCTGCCTTCTTTGTTTCCAACTTTTGCTTTCTAGTCACCAGTAATTATCAGTGCATCCTGATTGCATATTTAATCAATTTCACACTGCAGGAGCTGGTAAAAGTCTTCCATTTCATTTGTGGTGCTGGTGGTGGATGGGTAAATTTGAATAATAGTCATATGAACAGGCTTTGCCTGTAGGTATATAGATATTATTCTATCACTGACAGCATTATACTTCAAGATAGATCTTGGAATGGCTTTTTTGATGATGAATGCAGCCTCATTTTTTCATTACGTTGTCATTCTTGGCAGAGTAGACTATGATTATCTGATTCAGAATGGCCAATACCAGTCCCTTTTAGCTTGCTGATGCACAGGATGTTGATGTTTCTGTGCTACATTTCCCTTTTGATGGTTTCTAATTTTCCTAGATTCATACTACCTACATTCCACATTCCAATTATTAAAGAATGTTTGCAGTTGTTTCTTCTTATTTTGAGTCACGCCACATCAGCAAATAGAGGCTTTATTGCATTCCCGTCATTAAGATTGACACTATTTTGAGAAGGCAACTCTTCCCCAGTTGTCTTTTGAGTGCCTTCCAACCTGGGGGGCTCATTTTCTGGCACTATTACTGACAGTATTGCTCTGCTATTCATAGGGTTTTCAATGGCTAATTGTTTTGGGAGTGGGCTGCTACGTCCTTCTCTCTAATCTGTCTTGGTCTGGAACCTCAGCTAAAACCTGTCCACCATGGGTGGCCCTGTTGGTACTTAATACTGGTGACAAAGCTTTCAGCATCACAGCAACATGAAAGCCCCCACATACCAAAAAGAACTGGTAGATGATCAACCATTTCAAGAGGTTGCATATGATCAGGAATCAATGGTACTAAAGGAAGAAGTGGAAGCTGCCTTAAAGGAATTGGCAAAACATAAGTCTCCAGGAATTGATGGAATACCAATAGAGACATTTTAACAAACAGATGCAGTACTGGAGGTGCTCACAGATTTGGAAAATAGCTACCTGGCCAACTGCTGGAAGTAATCCATATTTGTGCCTGTTCCCAAGAAAAGGAATCCAACCGAATGTGGAAATTATCAAACAATACCATTGGTATCACACACAAGTACAATTTTGCTAAATATCATTCAAAAGCAATTGCAGCAGTATAGACAGAGAACTATAGGAAAATCAAGCTGGATGCAGAAGGCATGGAACTAGGGACATCATCGCTGATGTCAGATGGATATTAGCCAAAAGCAGAGAATTCCAGAAGCATGTCTATCTAGGTTTTATTAACTATGCAAAGGCATTTGACTGTGTGGACCACAACAAATTATGGATAACATTGCAAAGAATGGGAATACCACAGCACTTAATTGTACTTATGAGGAATCTGTACATGGACCAGGAGGCAGTTATTGGAACAGAACAAGGAAACATTGCTTAGTTTAAAGTCAGGAAAGGTGTGTGTCAGGGATGTATCCTTTTTTTTTGTATTGCTTCAATCTCTATGCTGAGCAAATAATCCAATAAGCTGAACTTTATGAAGAAGGATGTGGCATCAGGATTGGAGGAAGACTCATTAGCAACTTGTGTTATGCAGATGGTACAACTTTGCTCGCTGAAAGTAAAGATGATTTGAAACATTTACTGATGACGATCAAAGAATATAGCTTCCAGTATAGATTTCAACTCACCATCAAGAAAACAAAATCCTTACAACTGGGTCAGTAAACAACTTCATGATAAATGGAGAAAATGTTGAGGTTGTCCAAGATATTGCTTTACTTGGATCTACAATCCACACCCACGTAAGCAGCAGTCAAGAAATCAAAAGATAAATTGTATTGGGAAAAGCTGTCCCAAAAGACCTCTTTGAAGTGTTGAAAAGTAAAGATGTCACACTGAAAACAAAGGTGGGCCTGACTCATGCCATGGTATTTTCAGTCACATCATATGCTGATGAAAGCTGGATATTGAAAAAGGGAGACAGGAGAAAAACTGATGCTTTTGAATTATGGTGCTGGAGATGAATATTGAATATATGATGGAGTACCTAAAGAACCGACAGATCTCTGGATGTGGTGGTGCATCCCTGTAAACCCAGTGACTCAGAAGGTGGAAGCAAGAGGCTCACAAGTTCGAGACCAGAGGCAATCTACATAATTTAGAGAGATTCTGTCTCAAAAGGTAAAACAAAAATGAGCTGAGGGTGCAGCTCAGTGGTATAGCACTCGCAAAGCATGCAAACATGAGGCCCTGGATTCAACTCTCAGTATTGCAAATAATAATAATAATAATAATAATAATAATAATAATAATAACAACCACCAACTGATCTGCCCTAGAGGAAGTGCAACCAGAGTGACCCTTGGAAGGTGGACTGAATCTGATATACTTTCGACATGTTGTCAGGAGGGATCAATCTATGGAGAAGGACATTATGTTTGGGAGGGTGGTGGGTCAATGAAAAAAAGGAAGACTCTCAACTAGATGGATTTACACAGTGTCAGCAACAATGGGCTTAAACATAAAAATGATCATGTGCATAGCAGTTTCAGGGAGTGTTTTTCTTTTGTACATAGGGTCACTATGACTTGGTCCCGACTTGATAGCACCTAATAAGAACAACAAAGACTATATAGATATATAGATATATATCTGCTGGGATTTAGCTCAGTTGGTAGAGTGCCACTCTGCAATCTCTGAGGTCCCGAGTTCGATTCCCAGCACCACAAAAATGGGAGAAGGATGTGGCAACCCACTCCCAAGGCAATCCCGAAACAATCAGCCATTGAAAACACACACACACACACACACACACACACACACACACACACACGTATTTCCATTCATATACATGAATGGAAATACTAAAACTGGTAAATATACTCACTGAAATAACACTCATTTGATAGGATTGAAAGTAAATTGGAAAATGGCACTCTAAAGACCCGCCAAAAGTTTATTCTTTCATAAAACTAGCAACAACAAAGCCAAGCATCATCCTATAATCACAAAACTCAGGCAGTGGAGGCAGGAGGATCATTAATTTGATGCCTGGGCTACATAGTAAGACCTTGTCTGAAAACAACAACAACAACAAAACAAAAAATTGGGAATGAGCTGTCCATAGGGACTTTCAAAATCTCTACTATATTCCTGGGAATCTATAAGGACATACACATGTGTAGCGCTGTGTGTTATCAGAAAATAGTAGAGAAAGTTTGTAGGCACTCCCCTGTAGCTGGCCTTAGGTTCTATGCAAAGGCTAAAGTGGACTTGTAAACTTCCTGGTCGAATGTGAATGTGTGTTTCAACCCACACAGATGCACACACACACACACACACACACACACACACACACAACCTCTTGGCAAAGACTGGGATGGTTTATTTGTTTTAGTTATTTAAGGAAATCTCTGCTCAAACATTAGTTGACTACAAAACTAACTGAGGAGAGACTTCCTTGGCCACATACAATGAGGAATACAGACTTTATTGAATTAGTTCAGAGAAGCTACTACACAAACAAACAACAAACACAAGAACAATAAATATTGAGGAGAGAGGATAGTCTGAATTCCAGGCTACCACATTATATTATTTAAGAAAACCACTTTTCAACAAAAAATTGTGAGATATACAATGAAGCAAGAAAGTCTTCACTGGAAAAGAGAAACAAATAGAAACTGTCTTTGAGGAAGTCCAGATAATGGATTTACTAGACAAGGACTTTAAATGGTCTATTTTAAATATATTCAAGGCACTGAAGTGAATCATATCTAATGCACTAAAGGAAAGTATGAGAATGATGTATGTAAGATATCAACAAAGAGGTAGAAATTATATTTAAAAAGTAAACATGAATTCTGGAGTTGAAAAATACAATAACTAGAATTAAAATTCACTGGAAGATGGGCAGCAAATTTGAAGTGGAACAAGAAATAATTAAGGGTCTTGAAAATAGCTTTAAATTCAAACACAGGTGCCATGGCACATACCTGTAATCCCAATGAGTCAGGAGGTTGAGCCAGAAAGATCATCAGTTCAAGGCTAGACATAGCCTGCATAACTTAATGAGACTCTGACTCAAAATAAAAAAATAAAAAATGGGCTAGTCGTGCAGCCCAGTGGAAGAACACTTGCAAAGTATATGCAAGGCCCTGAGTTCAACCCTCAAGTACCATGAAAAGAAACAAACAATAACAAAAACCTCCCAAACAAAAAAATAAACCTCAGACACAAAAGCTGACAATTAGATGGAAGATCAGCAAAGAAATGGAAGAATAAAAAACACTTATAAATAGCTGGACACTGTGGCACATGCCTGTAATCCTAGCACCTCAGGAGGCTGAGGCAAAGAGATGATAAGTATGAGGCCAGAGGCAGCCTATGTAAAATTTTAAAAATGGGATGGAGCTGAAGGTACAGTTCAGTGATAGAACCCCTCCCTAGCATGTGTGAGGCCCTGAGTTCAATGCCACCCAGTTCTGCAAAATAAAACACAACAAAATAAAAACTATAAATAACCTTGACCTAACAGACCTCTATAGAACACTACCCAACAACAGCATATTCTTCTCATATTTTAGGCCATAAAACAAGTCTCAACAAATTTACAAGGATTGAACTCATGCAATACATGTTCTCTAGCCACGATGGAACAGAATTAGAAATTAGTAACAGAAAGAATGTGGGTATTCACAAATATGTGCAAAGCAAGCAACACACTCCTAAATAACCACTGTGTCAAAGAAGACACAAGAAGGGAAATTGGGAATTATTTTGAGAGGAATGGGAAGAAAAAATACAACTTGAAGGAAAACAATGTTCACGAGGAAACTTATTGCTTTAAAGTAATATGCTAAATAAGAAAAAAGATTACATGTCAACAACCTAAACTTTCACTTAAAAACCCATGGAAAGAATTAAATCCAAAACCAGGAGAAGAAAGAGATAAAAATCAAGTAGAAATAAAAGAAATATAGAATAAAAAAAAAAAAATAGAGAAAATCAGCAAAACTAAAATTGGCTCTTTAAGAAGATCAACAAAATTGACAAAACATTAGCTAGACAGCTCAAGAAAAAAGAAAAGAAGATTCAAACCAGGCATGTATGTGAGGATATTATTACTGACCTAACAGAAATGAAAAAGATTGTAAGAGAATACTATATATAATTATGTCTCAACAATTACATGGTCTAGATGAAATGGACAAATTCATGGAAAGACACAAACTATTGAAACTGACTTAAGAAGAAATAATCTCAATATACATACCAAGTAAAAAGATTGAGTTAGTAATAATAATAATTTTTATTTTTTTGCAGTGTTAGGGATCAAGCCCCGGAGCTTGTGCATTCTAGGTAAGTAATCTACCACTGAGCTATACCTCTAGCCAAATAGTAATTTTGTTTTAGAGACATAGTTTTGGTATGTAGCCCTGGACGGACTTGAACTTGTGGTCTTCCTGCTTTTGCATCCCAAATTCTGGGATTACAGGGATGCCTGGTCCAATAATAGTTGTTTTTTAAAAACTATCTACAAAGGAAAATACAAAAACAGATCCAGATGGCTTCACTAGTGAATTCTGTCACTAGTGAAGATTTCTCCACAAACTCTCCTAAAAAAGTAGAAGAAAAGTGAACAATTTCCCAATTCATTCTACAAAGCCAGTACTATTCTGACCCAAACTTGACAGAAATATTACAAGAAAACTACAAACCAATATCTCTTAGGAGCATGGATAGAAAAATCCTCAAAAAATAGTAGAAAACTGAATCTAGAAACATGTAAAAAAAATTATGCACCTTGACCAAGTAGGATTTATACCAGGAATGCAAGGTTAGTTTAACATCTGAAAATAGTCAATATAATATACCATATTTTGTTGTTGTTGTTAGGTGCCATCGAGTCGGTATCGGACTCATAGCGACCCTCATAGGGTTTTCAATGGCTGACTGTTTCGGGATTGCCTTGGGAGTGGATTGCCAGGTCCTTCTCCCATTTTTGCGGTGCTGGGAATTGAACTCGGGTTCTCAGAGACTGCAGCACAGCGCTCTACCAACTGAGCTAAATCCCAGCCCATATACCATATTAATAGAGTAAAAACTAAAAACTGCACAATGATATATGTGCTCATGGGAAGTCAAAGAGCATGGCTCTGCACCTGATGAGGGCCTTCTAGCTGCACCATAACATAGCAGAGGACCTCACAGGGGAAGAAAGAGAAAGCACGTTAGCTCAGGTCTCTCTTCCACTTCTTATTAAGTTACTGATGCCATTGTAGGGTCCCACTCTCAGGGTCACATGTAATCCTAATTATTTTCCAAAGGCTTTGCCTCCAAACAACAGTAACATATGATTTGGCGGGTTAGGTTTCCAACACATGAATTCCAAGAGGATATAATAAAACTCATAGAACTTAGGAGTGACCAATTGCACTCCAAAGTATATACTCAAGAGAAATAAAAACATATTTCATATAAAAACTTATTAATGAACATTAACAGAAGCATAATCAAAATAAAAGTAGAAGCAATCCAAATGTCTTTCAAATAATGAATGGATAAACAGACACATTGCAATATATTGATAGAATAAAATGTTATTCAAGCATAAAAAAGAGTGAAGTACAGATGCACATTACAAACATGGATAAAGTGTAAGAAGTTACAGGTGAAAGAGGCCAGAGACAAGAAGTTAAATATTGTATAACTCTATTTCTATGAAATGTCCAACACAGGCAAATTCATAGAGAGAGTAGATTTGTTGCTCAGGGACAAGGGAAGAGAGAATTAAAAAGTGATTGTTAATGCCAGGAGTAGTGGCCCATGCTTATAATACCAGTAACTTGGGAGGCTGAGACAAGAGAATCATGAGTTTGAGGCTAGAGGCAGCCTGCATAACTTAGTGAGACCCTGTTGCAAAACAAAACTAAAAACAAGACAAAACAAATAGGCTGGGAGTGCAGCCCAGTGGTAGAGCACTTGTGAAGTATAAGTGGGACCCTGGGTACTGTAACCCCCACGTACTGCGCATACACAAAAAAATTGGAAATTGAGAGTAGAATGTGGTTACTGGAGCCTTGGAAGGGTGTGGGTGAGGGGGATGGAGAGATAGTGGTTAATGAGTGCAGAGTTGCAGCTAGATAATGGAAATAACTTGTCATGTTTAAAGCACAGTAGGATAACTATGGTTGGCAATAATTAACTACATATTTCAAAATAGCTAGTAGAGAAGATTTTGCATGTCTCTAATAAAGAAATGATAAGCATTTAAGGGAATAGATAGGCCAAGTAATCTGATCTGATAATTGCACATTGAATACATGTATTCAAATGATAAACTGTACCCCCACCAATATGTATACTTACTATGTGTCAACTAAAAACAAAAATATTTAAGAATAAGAAGATTGGATACATTCAAATAAGAGATTCTAAATCATCCAAACTGGAGAAGCACAGACAGAAAAGAGAAAGAGAGAGAGAGAGAGAGTAGGACAGAGAGAGAGAGAGAGAGAGAGAGAGAGAGAGGTAACAGCTCACAAATGACATGTGAACTAGCATCAAGCAATAACAGCCATGTAACTGGAATCCCACAGGAAAAGAAAAATAGGATGGAGCATAAAGCATATTTGAATTCTGTTTAGAAAGATTTTGCCTGAAAATATTCTAAATTTGATTAAAAATATATAGCAACTCCAGACCTCAGAAATTCCCAAGCTGGATAAACACAAACATAATCATATCTCTGCATATCAGAGTCAGACTGTTGAACACCAAAAATAAAGAAATATCTGTAAATCTTAAAAGCAGTCAGATAAAAAGGACACATTATATGTAGGGGAACAATGATAAGAATGTCAGTCAATTTCTCATCAGAAAAAATAGAGTCCAGCCAGGCACAGTGGTGCATGGAGAAAGGAAGATCTGAGTTCAAGGCTGGAGGCAGCCTAGATAATTTAGCAAGACCCTGTCTCAAAATAAAAAGTAAAAAATGGACTGGGGATGCAGCCCAGAGTTAGAGCCTGGGTTCAAGCCCCAAGGCCTGCAAAACCAACCAACCAAACAAACAACAAACAAAAAAACCAATAGAGTCCAGAAGATGAGGAAATAACATCTTTAAAGTGCTGAAAGAAAAAGATCGTCAATCTAGAATTATATACTGAGTAAAAAAATATTTTTTAATTAATGTGGAATAAAGACATTCTCAGATAAGCAAAAGATGAGAAAATTCATTGCTACAGACAGTATCACAAAAAGTACTAAAGGAAGTTCTTTGGGTGGAATGAAATAATTAGCAGATGGAAAAATGGATCTACATAGAGGAAAGAAGAGTCCTGGAAAGGATGTATGTAACCGGAAGTGGTGGCATATTCCAGTAATCCCAGCACTTGAGAGGTGAAGGCAGGAAGATTACAAGTCTGAGGCCAGCCTGGGCTACATAGTGAGTTCTAGGTCAGCCTAGGCTACATAGTGAGACCTTTTCTCAAAAAATAAGTAAATAAACATTTCTTGTTAGATGCCCTTGCATCGGGTCCGACTCATAGCAACCCTATGTACAACAGAACTACATGCTCCCTGATGTTGTGCCATGCCCAGCTCCATGTCAGTGCTTCTCTGCTGTTCATAGGGTTTCAGTGGCTGATTATTTCAGGAATGGGCTGCTGGATACTCCTCCCATTTTTGCAGTGCTGTAGATTGAACCCAGGGCCTCGGAGAGCGCAGAGCAGCAGTCTACCCAATGAGTGAAACCTCAACCCCAAATAAATAGATAAAAGCATTGTTGTTGTTAGGTGCTGTCGGGTCATGTCTAACTCATACCGATCCTCATAGGGTTTTCTTTTCTTTTTTGCAGTACTGAGAGTTGAGCCCAGGGCCTTGCACTTGTGTGCTTTGCAAGTGCTGTGCCACTGACTGCACCCCCAGCCCATTTTCTTACTTTTTGAGACAGGGTCTTGCTAAATTACACAGACTGCCTCTGATCTTGAACTTGCAATCCTCCTGCCTCCCGAGTCACTGGGATTACAGGTGTGCACCACGGCACCCAGGCCTCACAGGGTTTTCAATGGCTGATTGTTTTGGGATTGCCTTGGGAGTGGATTGCCACATCCTTCTCCCATTTTTTTGCTGTGCTGGGAATTGAACCCAGGACCTCAGAGACTACAGAGCAGTAAACTACCAACTGAGCTAAACCCCAGCCCAATAAAAGGGTATACATACATTTAAATGTAAAACAATCTTTCTTCTTTCTTAAATTCTTTTTATCCCCAGTACTGGGGAGTTTGAACCCAGGGTCTCACACATACTTTGCAAGTACTTTACCACTGGCTGCACCCCAGCCCATTTAAAAGTTTTTAAATCTTGAGATAAGTTCTCGCTAAATTACACAGGCTGCCTCTGTTCTTGAACTTGTGATGCTCCTGCCTCTGCCTCCTGAGTCATTGGGATTACAGACATGTGCCATTGTGCCTGGCTTCTTTCTTAAATTCTTTAGAAGTCAATTTGTATGTTTAAAACAAACAATAACAATGTATTGTGGAGTTAAAACAATATGCAAATCATATGGCAATAGCATAAAGGAAAGGGTGAAGAATAATTATATCATTGTATATTATCTTATGTGTGATGTATAATATTAATTCAGAGTAGATTATTCTCATAAATTAAGGAAGAATATTATAATTCTTAGAAAAAGCAATAAATAATAATAAAGAAAAGTATAGCTAAAAATATAATAGAGCCCAAAGAAGATGTATGAATTTGCTCAACATCACTCACCACCAGTGAAATGCAAATCAAAACCACAATGTGATACCATTTCACATCACTAGGATTACTATAATGGAAAGGGAAGATAATAACAAGTATTGGCAAAGTCATCAAAAATTGAGCTCTCATAACATTGCTAGTGTAAAATAGTGCAATTCCTTTGGAAACAGTCTGGCAGTTCCTCAAAAGTTTAAACATAGGAGTTACCATAGATCCAATAACTAAACTTCTATGTGTAAACCCAAGAGAAATGAAAACATGTTCACATAAAAACTTGTACACAAATATTCACTACAGTATTATTCATAATAGCCAAAATGTGGAAGGAACCATATGTCCATGAAGTGATGAAGAGATAAATAATATTTGGTATATTAATACAATGGAATTTTATCTGGCAACAAAAAGGAACAAAGTACTGATATGTGCTACAACATGAATGAATCTTGGAAACATAATCTTGAATTATGAAAAAGTCAGACACAAAAGACCACAGATTGTATGATTCCATTTATATGAAATTTCCAGAACAGACAATTCTATAGAGACAGGAAGTAGATTAATGGCTGACTGGGGTTGGGAAGTGTCTATTCCCACACCATACTGGCATCTGATCCTGTCTGATTTGGAATCTAAGCAGGATCAGGCCTGGTTACTCCTTGGAGGGGAGACTGCCTGGGAATACTGGGTGCTGTACGCTTGGGAGAAGGATCTTGGGAAAAGGACCTGGAAGCCCACTTCAGAAATAATCAGCCATTGAAAACCTTATGAATAGCAGAGAAGTACTGACAGTGCCAGGCATGGTACAGTATCAGGTAGTGTTTTGTTCTGTTGTATATAGGGGTTGTTATGAGTTGGACTCCACTCAACAGCACCTAACAACAGTAATGACAGGACTGGAACAGGGTTGGAGGAGGGAAAAGGGAGTGACTGCTAATGAGTAGGGATTTTTTTTCAGGGGAGGAGTAATGAAAAAGTTCTAAAATTGTGGTGATGGTTTCACAACTGTGAATTCATCAAAAAAGCATTAGATTGCACAAATAAATGAAAAAGAAGCAAATGGAGAAAAATTAACAAACCAAAAACAATAAAAAGGAAAAAATTATCCATACATGCAATAACATGGATTGAATCTTAGAAATGTGTTAAGTGAAAGAAGGCAGACCCAAAAAGTACTTACTGAATGATTCCAAGTATATAGGGTTCTAGACCATAGCCCACTGGCCGAATCTGGCTCAATGCCTGTTTTTCTTGGGCCTCAAGTTAAGTACGAATAGTTTTTACTTTAAAAAATTTTTGCCCTGCTGGAGATCACACCCAGGATCTTGTACATGCTACGCAAACAGTGTACTGCTGAACTACATCCCCAGACCTAGATTTTTTTTTAATTAATAATTTTTAAGGGCTGTAAAGCCTGCAGCACTAGCACTGTGGCGTCCAATCTCGTCAGATCTCAGTAATTAAGCAGGGTCCGGCCTGGTTAGTACTTGTATGGGAGATCACCTGGGAACATCAGGTGCTGTAGGCTTGGGAGAAGGACCAGGCAACGCACTCCCAAAAATCAATCCGCCATTGAAAACTCTATGAATAGCAGAGAAGCACTGACAATAGTGCTTTGCCTGTTGTACCTGGGGTTACTATGAGTCAGATACCGACTGGATAACAACAAGGGCTGTAAGGTAGGAGGAGGGGTAGGGGGAGCCAGAGAAACTATATATCGCCTGAAAAACCTGAAATATTTACTATCTGCCCCTTTGCAGAAGAGTTTTCTGATGTATGATCTAGACGAAACTAAGCTACAGAGATAGAAATTAGAACAGTGGTTACCTCTGGTGGTGAGGGTAGGAGATGTCTGGAATGTGACATAAGGGAATTTTCTTGTATGATGGAAATATTTAGTATTTTGATTACGATAATTACTAGGATGTATGTTATTATCAAAGCTCATTAAAATCTGAATATTTTATTGTATATAAATTTTACCTTAACAAAAGAACCAGGAGGTCATTTTTCCCTGTGAGTTTTATTCACTGGTTAAAGTAAAAAATCATCTTTAAAAAATATGGTTAACTTTCCTCCCATATCTTTCCTTCTAAGTGGGATTGATCTTTTGAATAAAGAGCTTGATTCTAGAGGTCTTCTTTGATATTTTTAGCTTGATTGAGAGCTAATCAAATAAAGAAAACAGTGTTTACAGGGCTTCAGAAATTATTGTTTTCTTGGGATTGTACTTCCTAACTAACAATTTAACATGATTGAAAATATAAATTTATGTTGTGAAAACTGCAACAGATGTTTTCTTTTAATGTCTGTCTGTCTATATCTGAATGGGGCTCAGTAGTATATAATTCACTCCGTTTATACTAAAATGTATGAAGAAAACTTGTGGTAAATTGTTTTGCCAAATGTTCTGTTTTCCTTCTTTGATATGAATTTGGCTGATGGAAAGTTAACTTAGTTTTTACATTGATATTAGGCTCCATTCCAGTCAGAGTTTTTGTTTTAAGAAGTCAAAGTTATAAATTTTTTCTTCTTCCAAAGTTTTATTTTCTTTTAATGCAAAATGCTGTTGACCTCTGTTTGTACCATCTCTAGGTCAGTAGAAAGCTATTGCCCTTCTCCTTTTGACCAAATGATAAAATTGGACTGTTAGAAAAAACTTGGTAATACAGATGTTGAGCTCTTGTTGATTTATTTATAAAGCAATACACAGGAATAAAAAACCAGGAGCCACCAAACCAGCCAAGAGTATTATAATTTTATTTTAGGGATATTTCATTTCCAAGCAGGTTTATTATTCTTTCAGATATCCAGCTGGCAATGAGGAAGAGGATACAATACTAAAAGAATATGGTTTAAAAGTTGATTTAAAGATATTACTTCTGAGGAAAAAGAAGGAACTGTTAAAAATGGTAGCAGGGCTCTGAGACCCTTGCCTTACACCACATTTAAAAACAAATTCCAGATGGGTAAAAAAAATTTACAAATACAGTTAGCTCTCCATAACTATGGGTTTCACATCTATGGATTCAACCAAATTGGCTTTAAAATACTTGGAGGAAAAAAGTGTATTGAACGTACAAAGAGAGTTTTCCTTGTCTTTATTCTCTAAGCAATACAGTATAACAACTATTTACATAGTCTTTCCATTGCATTAGGTATTATAAGTAATCTAGAGATGAATTAAAGTCTGTAGGCTGGTGTATGTAGGTTATATGCAAATACTATATCATTATATACAAGAGACTTGAGCATCCGTGGGTTTTGGCATCCTTGGGTGGTCCTGGAGCCAGTCCCTCATGGATACCAAGGGATGACTGTAGTCTATTTCCAGCAATAGCTGTCTGGAGAAACTCTCTCAGTACAAAGTACTTAAAATGCTGGATGAAATACAAAGGGAAAAAAAAAAAAAAAACCTTTATTTTTAAAGGCATGGCAATGTTGTCAGAAAAGGAAGCAAAATTATCAGAAACAAGGAGAAAGTTCTACCCCAGGAAAATTCCAGCTGCAGATGGGGTTTGCCTGGTGGCATTTTCCAGTACCTGGTGGCCAAGCAAAGTGCAGAGGATAGTGGTTGAAGTTTGAGTTCTAAGGGGCAGGGAGGTTGGGTTGGAAGCCCATATAAAGCTGGCATATCTTGAGGATAAACTAGGGAGATGAGGGAGTTTGAAAAATCCCAACCAACAGAAAAAGACAGTGAAGATACCTGTTTCAACCACAGGATTACACTCACTTGGAAGTAGATGCAGCATTATTGTGTGCCTCCAAAAAAAAAATTATAATAATAATCTGTAAGCCTAAAATTTAAAGTGACTCAGATTCTGAGTTTCTACTGTCCCCAATTGCCTGGCAGAAACAAACACAAATTTTCCATGGAGGAACACAGTTTCACACAGACCTCAATTCCCACAAATAAATTTCTAAAATATATGAGTTTGTACACATTTTTAAAAAGTCTTCAAGCCTAAGGTAATATGCCACTATGTGCACAAGTCAACCAAAACAATACACAGCAGAATCAAGCCTATATGTATGATAGCTACCAGAATTATCAGATTATTGTTGTTGTTGGGTGCCGTTGAATCGGTGTCTGACTCATAGTGACCCTATGTACAACAGGCGAAACCCTATTGTTGGTGCTTTTCTGCTATTTGCAGCATTTTCAATGGCTGATTGTTTTTTGGGAGTGGATTGCCAGGTCTTTCTCCCAAGCCTACAACACCTGGTGTTCCCAGGCAGTCTCCCATCCAAGTACTAGCCAGGTCTGACCCTGCTTAGCTTCCAAGATCTGACGGTATCAGACACAATAGTGCTACAGCTGCAGGCTGAATCATCAGATATATAACATAAAATACATATTTAATATGTTTAAAGTAATACAAAAGACATCAAAAGTTTGACTAAGGAGCAAGAGAATGTCAAAAGGGATTAGGCAGAGTTGATAAGAAACCAAATAGAACTTCTGGAAATTAAAAATAAAATGGGGAAAAACAGAGGTTTTAAAGGGTAGTTTACACATAGGTTAAAGAGAAGATAAATCTGAGAAGTTACCCAGAATGCATTAAGAAGGAACAAAGATAGTGAAAATGTGAAAGGTTAGGAAACCCAAGGAGAGAATGAGAAGATCTAACATAAACCTAACAGCAGTTCTAGAAGGGCTAGGAACTGTAATATTCAGAGATAGTGGTGGTGGTTGAGAATTTCCAAAGCAGATGGAAGATGCCAATTGTCAGCATCAGATTAAAAGAGTCAAACAATTCCAAAACAGGATAAATACAAGGACATGTACATATGCATACATTTTAGTGAACCGGCAAAACACCAAAGATTGAAAGAAGAAAGACTGATCATTACAAGATAACAGTAAGGAGACTGAAAGCTGACATTCAGTTGTCACAATGGAAGTTGAGTTATGGGAGAATATTATCTGCAAAGTAATAGAAGAAAGTTGTTGTTGTTGTTAGGTGCCGTTGAGTCGAGTCTGACTCATAGCGACCCTATGTACAGCAGATCGAAACACTTGCTGATTCTGTGCCAGGCAAACGATCTTATTTATGTTTAAGCCCATTGTTGCAGACACTGTGTCAATCCATCTGGTGGAGGGTTTTCCTCTTTTGCGTTGACCTGCCACTCTTCCAAACATGATGTCCTTCTCCAGGGATTGCTCTCTCCTGACTACATGTCCAAAATATGTAAGATGCAGTTTGGCCATTTTTGCTTCCAAGGAGCACTCTGGTTGTACTTCTTCTAGGACAGATTTGTTGGTTCTTTTAGCAGTCCGTGGTATATTCAATAGACGTCTCCAGCACCACAATTCAAAAGCATCAATTCTTTTTCTGTCTCTCTTGTTCAATGTCCAGCTTTCACAACCATATGATGCCACTGAAAATACCATGGCATGAGTCAGACGCACCTTCGTCTTTAATGTGACATCTTTGCTTTTCAATACTCTAAAGAGATCTTTTGCCACAGCTTTTCCT
>VMDO01028780.1:0-11785 GCA_007922755.1 Pedetes capensis
AGATTTTGATTATTTCCAGTATTTGATAATTTCCTCTAGCAATTAATTTGTGAAAGTATATGTCTTCTTAAATGAATGAATAAATATTATCTTCTAACTTCAGAACTGTAGGAATATACTGTAATTACTTCAAGGTTAAATGAGTTTGGGAAACTCTTTCCTACAATTCTAACTTTCCTAATTCACTTCTGATAGGTTGTGGATCTAACATACCATTTACAAAATCATTCCCCTCCCCCTGCAAAAAGAAACCCTACTCATAGGATTTTCTTTTGAGTGTTTGTGCCATCCTGCTTGATTTCTTTGTTCTCCAATCCACCTAAAGACATTGTGCCTAATAGGTGGGCAACTAAAGAATGAATGAACCAGGCTGGAAGACATTATACATAAGGAAGAGATAGGAACTAATGTAATTTTTTGCTTTGGTTTGGTTTTTGATTTTTTTTTTTTAAAGAGCTGTTGAAAAAGTGAAGAGCCGCTCACTGGAGCCCCATAGAGGAATGTTTTCCAAGACAGCTGCACAAAATAAACCCATAGGAGTAAGGCAGCTTTCACCCTGCAAATGTTTGGAAAATAGATATTCTAGGCTTCTGCCTCCTGCTGCAGATCTGCAGGGTATATTAACGGCTGGCAAACAGTAGCATGCTGTGTCTGATTGCTCAGGGCATTATATTTTTCTCTAAAGTTTGCATCAGGGAATATTTTTTACAATGTTTCTAAAGGTCATTTGGAATCTTCTTGAAACTAAGAAAATAATGAGATGCCTCAAAATGCTGAGGCACTTCCTTCCACAGTCACAGCTAAAAACACAATAAGCCTTTATGTATATGTCATTATAAAGACAGGCTTCATTTTCTGAGGAGATGCTGTGTCCCTAAGGAAGAAATATTCCTAAAATTGACAGAGTTCAATATAATTGATACCTAAATTCTTGAGATATGTGTTTGATAACAAACTCCTTTCCTAATATTTTGCATTTCTCCAAGAATATAACTTATTTCCTGCCATGGAAATTTTCCAAAAATTAGAAAAGAGTTACCAAAATGAGGAAGAGCAAAATCCTCACCAAGATAGAGCTAATAATTCACCCAATGTTGACTCTTAAACATGTCCCACTTCCCCCCATTAGGCAACAACACTATTCAATATAAAATCCTCTGCAAGCAGTGCTTTTCAATTCTAATGAAATCAGCAATGATGTTGATTAATAGAAAGATGATGATGAAATGTTAACATGTTTTCCTTTGGAAAGTATGTTCACTGTATTAACTTATGTACAAGTGAGTTGTTGATATTTACTACTAATCAATTAAAACAAAATATTTACTGCATAAAGTTGTAATTATTAACAAAAATGAAAAGTTCACGTAATAATTTTGACATTAATAAATATGTCAAAGTAGTCCATTCTGAGGAGTATGTGAGAAAGACATAAAACCAAACAACATTATAGTCAAAATTAATCACTGAGATAATTTTTCTGTTCTCTTACTTTTTCACAGGAGTCAAAAAGAGGCCTAGAGAACTGAAGTTATTTGCCAAAAGCAATTATATCCAGCCCTGGGACTAGAACCCAACTCACACTTATCCTCAAATAGAGGAGGCAGAAAAATAGTAAGGTTGGCATGGATTGCTGTATTCTTTTAGATCACATAAATTCTGGTCTCCCAACTTGGGTAGAGCAGTATCCACTCTTTTCTTCTTTGACCTGCGTTTCTTCTTTCTCTATATATTTACTCTTTATGCCATCTCCAACTGTATGGGAAATATAATAGTTGAAAAGAGTTGAGGAAAGGCACTTCCATCCCAGATGCATGAAGACTTATTTGAACCAATTTAGGTTGCGCCAGCCTACTCAATACACAGTAAAGTCTAGTACTTTGTATCCAACTGGGTTTCTGGGAACTGGACATCTCTCCATATCAGGAAAATGGCATAGATGTTAACATAGACAATATTTTCCTGTGGAGTAGACATGACTCCAATGCCCTTTGCAGGGCTATTCTTATTTCAGTTGTTACAACTCTATTAAGTACTTGTCAGAGATGATGAAAGAAAAGCATATAAAGTGTTAAGAGATTTATACAAATCACGTAGATAATGAACAATTGAGTCAGAACTTCAACTTCAACTCTAGACTCTAAGGACAGTGCTCTTGACAATTATTCCATACTGGATCTGAAAGTTTTGCCACATCTATCAATAAAGGTTAAAATCACAGCTCATATTCTAAAGTTTTGTTTTTGGTTAACAATTTCAACCTTGTTATTGTTATTGTTAGTTACCACTGAGTAAGTGTCCAACTCATAGCAACTCTACATACAGCAGGAGAAACAGTATTGTTAGTGCTTCTCTGCAATTTATAGGATTTTCAATGGCTGATTGTTTTTGGTGAGTGGGTTGCCAGGTCCTTCTCCCAGCCTACAGTATCTGGTGGTTTCCCATCAAGTACTAACCAGGCTCTACCCTGCTTAGGTTCTGAGATGTGACTGGATGGCTGCAGGCATTTTGAACTTTGGAAGCATTTTTTTTACTGTAACTCATAAGAAGTAAATATCACCAATAGAATTTTTAGTTCTTATGTCTTGGGGATGGAAGATGATTCCTATGGAAATGGAATGCATCATTATATTCACAAATAATGACTATTTTATCAGCCACCAGGCATTGAGAAACAATGAAAAGCAAGATATACAGAAAAGTCATATAGTAAATAAATAATGAAAAATAAAAATCCAAGATCATATCACCTATCTCTGCTATAAGACAATTTTCATGAATTACAAGTAGAAAAAACGATAATGCCGAGTGTGGTGATGCACACCTGTGAGTCGGGAGGCAGAGGCAGGAGGATCACAAGTGTGAGACCAGAGGCAGTCTGTGTAATTAGTGAAACCCTATCTCAAAAAGTAAAAAAAAAAAAAAAAAAGGGCTGAGGGCGCAGCTCAGTGGTCCAGCACTTGCATAGCATGTTACCCCAAGGCCCTGGGTTCAACCCCCAGTACTGCAAAAAGAAAAAAAAAAAAAGAAGAAGAAGAAAAAGAAATGACAACTTGATGATATTTTAAGAAGAAAATAAAGTAATTTCTACAAGTTGAATTATAAAGAACAATTTCTAAGAAATATTGAATGCTGAAGGCAGTGAATATTGAAGACCTCCATTCTTCAATATTGACTAGAGTAGAAAGAAGACAAAACTCTCTTGAAGGCATTAGCTTTCCTGAGAGACATTTCACTAGAACTGTGAGGCAAGAAAGAACATCTCTCTTTGTTTAGCTCAAAAAACAACATCTTAACCATTTTATTTATTTTTTTCTCTGAACTAATAATGTAAAGGTCAGAGGAGGTTTTTTTTTTGTTTTGTTTTTGTTTTTGTTTTTTTTTAAACACCCCTGCTCTACACTTACTAGAACCTTCTACAGCATTTGTTGAGGAACGACAACAAGATTAATAGACATGATGATATTCCTGAACATACAACATGGACTGTGGTTTTAAAAGTCCTTTACTCTGCATCCAAAATCACAATATTAGAAAAGAAAATGAATTTTCTTATTAACCCTAAAATGATGAATGCCAGTGGATGTGGCACTGATTTTTTGTCTCCTTCCTCTAATACAGTGTACTTCCCTTTGATCAAAACTGAAAGTAAATATTTTTCTAAGCAGGTAATCTGCATATACATTTGATAGAGGACATATGGGCTATTTTTGTATAAAATATATGTACATATCCACAGTGGTACATTAGTCTTAGATGGAAAAATTTCCTGGGTTAATTCTCTTCTATTCTAGGGAAACCCATGTAATTATCCTTTACTAAAGCTTGCTAAAGAGAATGACTCATATTCAAATATATCTCTGCTTCCAGAGCACAGCAGTACCAAGAGTGGTTATCACCTCCCGTCTCTGCCTACTGCCTTAAGTCTCAACACCTAAATAAGTAGGAACTTACAGTTCTGTCAGTCCTTTGGGATGGAGCCATTGTTAATTTAGTCTTTATAAAATAAGGGACACTTATGGGTGTAGAAGTGGATTTATTTGCTATGATTTGGTGGGTACTGGGTGGGGCCTTGATATAAAGGAAAAACAATTCTAATAGGCTGTGTCATGCATGTTTTTGCATTTGACATAGCCGCTGTATGTGGAAGACACCTCAGAAATAATTGTTGAATGAATAGATGAATCACTTTCAGTATAATAGCTCAAAATTACCCTATCAAAATGCAATTAGACGCCTTTACACTTAAGGCTCTTAGCAAATGGAGGAGTTAGGACTTTGCAGGGGCAGAGGTAATCCCCAGGCCAGCAAATCCATCTCAAGGATGAGACACTCCAATTAACTGCTTTGTGTAGCACTTTGGAATGAAGGCAATAAATCATAACATTGTGTCTGTATCTTATAAATTGAAACTATTGGGTGACGATGGTGGTATTTATATTATGTAAACAGAAACTGTGCCAATTATGAATAGTTGCTCTGGGGACAATACTAACAGTAAAGTATTAGACAGGATGTTTTGTAATCTTTGGAGGAAAAACAGTTAGAAAACCCTTATATTTAAAGCACTGAAGAGAACACAAAGAAATACAGAGAGAGAAGAGGACTCCCCATTGTTATATGATGCATATTACCTTGTTTAATGCTTACTAACAACAGTGAAAGTGGATGCCCTTCCCTTTCTATTACAGCTGGGCAAAAGAGGCTCAGACAGATTAACGACTGTTTAACACAAATAGCAAGAACCTAAACTGGAAATTAAACTGGATGCCTACTTCCTTTTTATTATTCTACTCTGAAATCCCATAATAGAAGACAATGTATAGTAAGCCCCAATATCCTTGTAGAATCTGAAGACAGAAAAATTACTGGATGGCAATGCCAAGAGCATGCTGGCTCGTAATAGGCTCACCGAAGGAGTGAAGGAACAACACATTGAATACATTGATCATTGCTGGGTTTTATCATCAGTGAGAACTCTCAGAACTCCAATTCATATGGAGTTTTGCCTAAATTGTCTGAAGAGTTGCTTTTGTTCTCTAGTTTCTTATTAACTGGATATTTGGTGGTGATTTTTTTGTTTGCTTGTTTGTCTTTTTGCAGTACTGGAAGGTTGAACCCAGGGCTCCACACATGCTAGGCAAGTCCTCTACCACTGGGATGAGCCCTCAGCCCTCATTTTACTTTTTATTTTGAGACAAGTTATCACTAAACTGTGCAACCTGCTTGTGGCCTCAAACTCATGATCCTTCTGCCTCAGCCTTCTAAGGCACTGGGATTATAGGCTCATTTGGTTTTAAATAAACATCATTATAGAAGTGTATTGTTTTTCATTAGGCTGTCATGGGGAACAAGATGCCAGGAAAAAAAAATGCAGTTGCTCGTGCATAAGTCCCATTTCACCAAAGGGAAATTAAGTTATTATCTGACCTTCTGAGAAATTTTCAGAGGAAGATAATGGCCAAATTAACCAAATAAGCCCATTTCACTTGACATGGTAATGAAAGTTCTGTCTCATACTTACACAACAAAAGTAACCTGAAATAGATTGACATTAACCAACCAACCTTTTAAAAAAATTGCTCTGTCTCCCTGTTCCTTCCTTGTAAGGAAAGTAACTTTGAAAACACCAATCTTCTTTTGTTCTTCATTTACATTTTCATCAACCTATCTTTAGGTATAAAACCAAATATTTTCTTCTCATCCCATCAGAACACTTACTCTATTTTATGGAATGAAGTGTTGTTGTCTGATTAAAAAATAAAGCCAAATAAGATCTTTAAACTACATTGTTGTAATTTTTGCCCCTTGATAGTATTCAGGATCTTATTTTGTCATTATAGAATCAGTAGACTTTAGCCACTAATGAGAGGATTGTTTAAGATCAAATTTAAACAGTATTTTCTTGTATGAATCAAAACTGGAAACAGATGCCAAAATGACACAGAACAATAAGGTCCTCTCAACAATTACCCTAAATATGAATGGTCTCAATTCACCAGTCAAGATGCACTGACTGTCCAACTGGATTGAAAAAACAAAATTTCTCAATTTTTGGAATTTAAGAGATGCACCTCATCCACAAATAACATAAAAGTCTGAAAATTAAAGGCTAGAAAACAATATACCAAGCAAATGGGGGACAAAAATATTCAGGAGCAGTGTTACTAATTGCTGACAATTTAGGCTTCAATCCTAAACTAATCAAAAGAGACAAAGATTGTTGTTGTTGTTGTTACGTGCTGTCGAGTCGGTATCTGACTTATAGCGACCCTCTGTACAACAGGGGAAACACTATTGCCAGTGCCTCTCTGCTGTTCATAGGGTTTTCAATGGCAGATTGATTTTTGGGAGGGGGTTGCCAGGTCCTTCTCCCAGCCTACAGCTTCTGGTGTTCCCAGGCGGTCTCCCATCCAGGTACTAACCAGACCCGACACTGCTTAGCTTCCGAGATCTGACAGGATTGGATGCCACAGGGCTATAGCTGCAGGCAAGACAAAGATGGTCACCACATATTAGCAAAAGGAATAGTCAATCAGGAACCCATAACAATACTTAATATTTGTTCACCAAATATAGGTACACCTAGATTTATAAACTAAATTTTACTGGAGATTAAGGAACATGTTGGGCCAGACACAACACTTACAGGAGATTTCAATACCCCACTTTCTTCAAGAGTTAAGTCAACAAAGCAACAAATCTACCAAGAAAGGATGGACTTAAAGAGCACCATTGACCAACTGACACTTACACATGTCTACAGAATTTTCCATGCATCTGATGTGTAATACACATCCTTCTCAGCAACACATGGAACTTTTTTTAAATAGGTCACATTTTAGTCCACAAAAATGGCCTCAACAATACAAAAAAATTGAAATCATCCCCTGGTGCCTTATCAGATCCTAATGGAATAAAACAAGAACTCAAAGAAAAATTTCAGAAATTTTCTCTAAATACACAGAGACTAAATATTACACTTCTGAATGTTCAATATGTCTTAGAAGAAATCAGAGAGGAAATTAGAAAATTCCTCCAAACAAAGACGGATGAAAACACACCCTACCAAAATTTATTGTTTATAGCAAAGGCAGTCCTGAGAGGGAATTTCATTGCCATGTGTGCCTACATCAATAAGTTAGTGAAGGCCCATTTAAATAACTTAATGATATAATAAGATAATAGAGAACCATCAACTTGCCCATCCCAAAAGGGGCAACACAGAAATAAATTATCAAGATCAAGGCAGAAGTTAACCAATTGGAATTTATAAAGACAATACAGAAAATTAACAAAGCCAAGTGTTTTTTCTTCAAAATGGTAGTTAAAATTGACAAGCCCTTCACTAGGCTCACTAAAAGAAAGGGAGAAAAAACTCAAATTAAAAAAAAAGGATCAGAGAGGGAAGTAGGGACATAACAGCAGGTATCTGTGAAATTCAGAAGATCATCAGAAAGTACTTTGAGAAATTATACTCCCCAAAACATGAAAATTCAGCAGAAATGGATAAATTCCTTAACACATATAAATTACCAAAACTAGGCCTGAAGGACACAAGCAAATCAAATATACCCATTACATTCACCAAACTAGAGTCAGTAATAAAAATCTTCCCCCAAAAAGAAAAGCCTAGGACCTGACAGTTTCACAGGTGACTTCTACAAAACATTCAAAGAGGAATTAATACCTATTCTCTTCAAATCATTTGATAAAAATAGAAAAAGAAGGAATTCTTCTAAACTCATTCTATGAAACCAGTAATACTGATACCAAAACAAGATAAGGACTCTTCAAAGAAAGAAAACTGTAGACCAATTTCCCTAATGAACATTGATGCAAAAATCCTCCATTAAGATTCTGACAACCTGAATGCAGCAAAAACATAAAAAAGACCATGAACCATGACCAGGTGGGCTTCATTCCACAAATGCAAAACTGGTTCAACATAAGAAAATGAATTAATATAATTCAACCTATCAAGAAACTGGGCTGGGATTTAGCTCAGTTGGTAGAGCACTGCGCTGCAGTCTCTGAGGTCCCGAGTTCAATTCCCAGCACCACAAAAATGGGAGAAGGACCTGGCAATCCACTCCCAAGGCTATCCCGAAGCAGTCAGCCATTGAAAACCCTATGAGGGTCGCTATGAGTTGGGTACCGACTCGACAGCACCTAACAACAACAAAAATCAAGAAACTTGAAAACAGAAATCATATGATCATCTCACTTGATGCTGAGAAGGCCTTTGACAAAGTCCAAAATCCTTTCATGATAAAAGTCCTGACAAAATTGGATAGAATAAGAACTTACCTTAACATCATAAAAACCATTTATGACAAACATACAGCCAACACCATATTATATAAGGAAAAATTAAAACCCTTCCCTCTATGATCAGGAACAAATAAGTATGTCCACTCTAGTTCAATATTGTGAGTGAAATCCTAGCCAGAGCAATCAGGCAAGAGAAAGAAATTAAATACAGATAGGAAAGAAGATGTCAAATTATCCTTATTTATGGATGATATGATTCTTTACTAAAATAACCCCAAAATTATACTAGAAGACTTTCAGAGCTAATTAGCTCCTTCAGGAAAGTAGCAGAATACAAAATTAACATGCAAAAATCAATAGCCTTCCTTTACACCAAGAGTGAATAATAGGAAGAGAAGGAAATCAAGGCAACAGTCCCATTCACTATAGTGCACCAAAAAAATTAAATATCTAGGAATCAATCTAACCAAAGACTCTAAAGATCTCTACAAGGAAAACTTCAAAACATTAAAGAAAGTAAGAGAATATGATACTAGAAGATGGAGGGATCTCCTTTGCTCACGGAATGGCAGATCTAATATTGTGAAAATGTCTATACTTCCAAAAGCAACTTACAGATTTCATGCAATATCCATAAAAATTCTATGACAGACCTTGCAGAAATAGAACAAACATCCTAAAATTCATATAGAAGCACAAAAGACTGCATGTAGCCAAAACAATACTAAGCTGCAAAAATAGTGCAGGAGGTATAGTGATTCCTGATTTCAAACTATACTACAGGGCCATATTGGCAAAAACAGCTTGGTAGTTGCACAAAAAATAGGTTTGAATATCAATGGAACAAAACTGAAGATCCAGAGATACACTCACACAACCACAGCCACCTGACAAAGGGGCTAAAGATGTTCAATGGAAACAAGACAGTCTCTTCAACAAATGGTGCTGGGTAAACTGGATATCCATGTGCAGAAGACTGAAAATAGACCTATATCTCTCTATCTGTATGCATCAATTTGAAATGTATCAGTGACCTCAACATTAAATTGGAAACCTTAAAGCTACTAGAAGAAAAGATAGGGAATACACTCCAACACATAGGCATAAGCAAGTGTTATTTCCTCAACAAGACTCCAATTGCTCAGGAAACTGCACCAAGAATCAACAAATGAGATTACAGGAAGCTGAAAAGCTTCTATACAGCAAAGGAAACAATCAACAGAATAAAGGACGAACCCATCATATAGGAGAAAATTATTGTGTCCTACACATCTGACAGGGGTCTAATCTTTAGAATATATAAGGAAATTAATAAACACCAAGACAAATAACCAAAAAATAATTGGTCAATGGAACTGAACAGACCATTCTCAAATGAAGAAGTACAGATGGCCAATAAACACATGAAAAAATGCTCAATATCACTAGTCAGTAGGGAAATGCAAATCAAAATAGCACTGAGATTCCATCTCACTCCAGTAAGAATGGCAAGGTTGGCAAAACAAATAGTAATAAATGCTGGTGAGCACGTGGAGAAAAAGATCCCTTTTGCACTGCTTATGGGACTCTAAATTAGTTCAGTCACTTTGGAAATCAACATGAATGTTCCTTATAAAACTAAGAGCAGAACTGCCATATGACATGAATATACCACTCCTAGGAATATACTTAAAGGAAGATAAGTCATCATACCAAAGAGACACTTGTACCTCCATATTGAATACAGCACTCTTCACAATCACAAGGATATGGAACCAACCAAGATGTCCATCAACAGAGGAGTGGGTTGAAAAAATTTTTGTATATATACACAATGGAATATCACTCAGCAATAAAGAAGAATGAAATCATGTCATTTTTAGCAAAATGGATGGAACTGGAGAACATCATCTTAGTGAAATAACCCAGTCCCAAAAAGAGATATACCATATGTTCTCATTTATATGTGGGTGTTGGATCTAAGTTAGGGTAATAAAAAAAAACCTATACATATGTAAATTTATAAAAATGAGCAATCATACTTTTCTAAGAATAGAAAATATAAGCAGAGTAGAAAGAATGGAGGAGGGTATTAGTTGGTGGGAGCAGAGGTTGGGAAGGAGAGAAGGTAAGGGGAATCAATGCAGAGGCATGAGGGCAAGAGGAAAATCTCAAAATATATGATGCAACTAATGAATATATGGGACAAATAGGACAAAGGAAAAATCAATGAGCATATAACTCACAATTACATGATTCTTATTTCATATTAATAGACCTACTTTTTTCTTTTCTCTCTTCTTTCATCATTAATTTAAAGGTTCTGTAAGATATGTAAGTGGATAAGTGAGTAAGCCACACTGTTGTAAGAGTTACATAATGGGTAGAACAAAAGACTTTTTACTCTGTACTCCACCATTTTTCAATAAAGATAAATAAATAAATAAATGAACATTTTCTTATGCTCTGTCGTATAAACAATTTTGGATTTCAATCTTCAGATTCAAAAATCTAGTTTTGATATTTTCAACAGTACACAAGAGCACTGAGTGTAATGTTTGAAAACGCAACATGAGAAGAAAGTGCATCCTAATTCCTGGAACGGGGCTGGGATTTGGCTCAGTGGGTAGAGCGCTGCACTGCAGTCTCTGAGGTCCCGAGTTCAATTCCCAGCACAACAAAAATGGGAGAAGGGCCTGGCAATCCACTCCCAAAAGCAATCCCGAAACAGTCAGCCATTGAAAACCCTATGAGGGTTGCTATGGGTCAGATACTGACTCGACGGCACCTAACAACAACAACAATAACAATTCCTGGAACATTTTCAAGGGTTTATTAATATTTCCAATAGCAAGTTGAAACTATGGTTTCTAATGTCCTTGAGGAAATTTGTTAAAAAGTCAGGGAAGTGGATGTAGACTTTGTTGTATTTTTATTCTTCCCTGGGAATTCTGTGTGGTTTTCACACAAAGAGCTGTCAGAAATAACTGAGCTAATTAACTTCTTTCTGGTTGTTTGTTTGTTTATTCATTTATTTATTTATACCCAGGGGCTGTTGGATTGAATTTTGTAGGTGAAAGTGAAACATATCAGAGTGTAAGAGAGGAGTGAATACCCACTTGGATATTCTATCTGAGATGGGGGGCCCAGAGGTGTATATGTGGCAGATGTGTTTACTTATTACCTAAATTACTTCATAATACCTGGAAAGGTGAAGGCATTGAATAATATTAATTGGAGAGTTTCCTGTTGCAAATATTTGAGCTTATTAATACAGAAAAATAATATACTGATAATTTATTTTCCAGTTCAGTTTGTCAGAAAGCAATGATACCCTTTTTTTAAAAATGTAGCTATAGAAAAGGAAGGTATCACATAATTTGTGCATACATAAGAAGTAATTCAAAACAAAAACTCAAGGTGACAATCCCATTCTAATACTAAATGTACCACCTTGAGAAGTTAGTCTCTTCTAGCATCTGAATTTCTTTTGTAAAATGAGAATTGTTGTTGTTGTTGTTAGGTGCCATCA
>VMDO01028780.1:11885-23547 GCA_007922755.1 Pedetes capensis
AAACACTATTGTCAGTGCTTCTCTGCTGTTCATAGGGTTTTCAATGGCAGATTGATTTTTGGGAGGGGGTTGCCAGGTCCTTCTCCCAAGCCTACAGCTTCTGGTGTTCCCAGGCGGTCTCCCATCCAGGTACTAACCAGGCCCAACCCTGCTTAGCTTCTGAGATCTGATGGGATCGGATGCCACAGGGCTACAGCTGCAGCACATTGTTGTTGTTAGGTGCTGTTAAGCCAGTGTCTAACTCATAGCAACCCTATGTACAACAGGCAAAACACAATCATCAGTAATTCTCTGCTATTTATAAGGTTTTCAATGGCTGATTGTGTGTGGGGAGTGGGTTGCAGGTTTCTTCTCCCAAGCCTATAGCACCTGGTGTTTCCTGGTGGTCTCCCATCCAAGGACTAATCAGGCCCAATCCTGCTTAGCTTCTGAGATATGACAGGATCAGATGCCAAAGTGGTATGGCTACCTACTACATATGATTGTTTTAAAAGTTAAACAAAGTAATATATGTTTATTATTTAGTAACACAAGCATTCAAAGGTAGTATGTGACAATTATGATAATGATTGTCATGTTCTCATGGAGCTCAAATTGTTCTTACACCTATGACTTTTTTGACAAATTGCTACAAAATAAATAATAGTTTAATTTTCTGATGGAGTGAAGAGTAGAAACTCATGAAACCACAGAAACACCTCACTAATTTTTTAAATAAAAAAAACCATGGAACGGACTAGAAAGTCTAGAAGTAAATCCATCTATATCCATCTAACCAACTTTCAATAAAAGTGCTAAGAACACACAGAGCAGAAATGATAGTCATTTCAACAAATTGTGCTGATGCATGGATACCCAAGAATGAAATTAGACATACATTTCTCACAAATTATAAAATTTATCTCAATATGGATTAAATATTTAAATGTAATACCTAAAACTATGAAATTACTAGAAGAAAACAGAAGAAATCATTCAGGACAGTGAAGTCAGCAAGGATTTTTTTTGGACAAGACCCCCCAAATCACAGAAAACTAAAAAACTGAACCAATAGAATTACATTAAACTAGAAGAGCTTCTACACTAAAAAGCTTCTGCATAGAAAAAAAAAAAAAAAAGAAAGAAAGAAACCAATCAAGAGAGTGAAGAGATAAGCTACAGAATGGGAAGAAATATTTGTATACTATACTTTTGACAAGTAGTCAAAATCTACATTCAAAATCTGCATTCAAAATCTACAAGGATTCTAAAAACTCAATAGCATAAAAATAAATAACCTAATTGAAAATGGATGATAGTTTAACTAGAAATTTCTCAGAAGGAGATGAACAAATGACCAATAGGTATTTGAAAAAAAATGCTCAAAATCACTAGAGAAAAGGGAACCCTTGCTCACTGTTATTGGGAATGCAAATTATTGTAGTCATTATTGAAAATAGTATTGAGGTTTCTCAAAAGACTAAAAATAGAGCCACCATATGGGCCAAAAATTCTTTTTTTATTGGAAATTTTTAATGTACACCTTAATGTGATTCATTCTGACATGCTTTTCATTCTGAAATTTCTGTATATGTATTTTGTGGTACATTATTCATATAGGTTCCCCCTTACCCTCTTGTGCACTTCCTAGCCCCATCATCCACCCCCATCAAAGTCTTCTTTACCATTTACTTGTCTTTTTATGGTGATATTTTTCTATATATCCTTGGGTTCCAGTTCTGTTTAAGATAGAAATTTTTCTGGAGTGAACTTCTTTTTACCTTGTCAGAACTATTACATGCATTTTCCATAATAATACCATTCTTAGCTTTGTTTTCTTTTATTATGATCCAACCTTTGTATAGGATTTTTCCTTCTTATAATTTTGATTCAGCTCCCACATATGAGTGAGAACATGTGGTGTTTCTCTTTCTGAGCTTGTGTTCGTTCACTTGAAATGATTTTCTCCAATTCCATCCATTTTGCTGCGAATGGCATTATTTCTTTTTTTTTATTGCTGAGTAGTATTCCATTGTGTATATGTACCATAGTTTTTTTATCCATTCTTCTGTTGAAGGGCACTTTGGTTGATTCCATATCCTTGCTAGTGTGAAAAGTGCTGCATTGAACACGGAGATGCAGGTGTCTCTGTGGTATGATGCCACATCTCCCTTTGAGTAAATTCCCACTAGTGTTATAGATGGTTCATATGGTAGATCTATTTTTAGTTTTTTAAGATACATCTATATTGATTTCCACAGTGGTTGGACCAATTTACAACTCCACCCGCAATGTAAGAGTGTTCCCTTTTCTCTGCAACCTTGCCAGCATTTGTTGTTATTTGTTTTATTGTTATTGGCCATTCTTACTGGTGTATGGTGAAATCTCAGAGTTGTTTTAATTTGTATTCCAACAATTCTATCACTGAATATATCTCAAAGGAAGTAAAATCAGTATGTCAAAGACATACCTGCACTCTTATGTTTATTGCAGTAATATTCATAGTAACTAAGAAATGGAAATAGTCTGAGTGCATAAAATGATGAATAGATAAATTACATGTGGAACATATACAAAATGTAGTAGTACTATTCAGCAACAAAAATGTGAAATTCTGTCAGTTGTGACAACATGAATGGCACTGAAGCTTATCATGTAAAAAGAAATAAGCTAGGAACAGAAAGACAAATATCACTGCATGATCTCGCTCACATGTAGGATATGAAAATGTTTATGCTATGGAAGTTGAGAGGAGAGTTATGATTACCAGAGGTTACAGACAGTAGAAGGGAGGGAGGATGGGAAGAAGTTGATTACTGGGTGCTAAATTACATTTAGGATAGGAACAAGAAGTACTGGTGTGCACAGTAGTACAACTATGGAGAATGATAATGTACTGTAATATTTCAAAAAGGTAGAAAAAACATTTTGAAAATTCTTACCATAAAGAAATGAATGTTTGAGAAGATAGATATGTTTAACCTGGTTTAAACATCACACAATGTATACATGTAACAAAATATCACTTGGTACCTAATAAATATGTACTTTTTTACATTTTTATTTATTAGTTAAAAAGCAAACAATGTATTTTTTAACTAAAATTGTAAAAAATTAGAGAAGTAAGGTTAGCAAATGGAATGTTTTTTTGCCTTAGTGAGTTCAAGGATGTTATTCTACCCTGAAAATCTAAAAGAAAGGGACTGGAATGTAGCTCAACCCAGCATGCACAAGGCCTTGAATTCAACCCCAGCTTGCCTCCCTCACACCCTAAAAAAAAAGAGTTGGAAAAGGGAAATACAATGAACTCTTCCCATTATTATGTTATGACAGGAGGAAATGTTTAGTAAACTGAGAGCAGGTAGTAATAAATGACTCTCGCAGGGTCACAGAGTGGTTTTAGTCACAGGTAAGAGATAAAAGCATCTTATGTGCTAAATCCCTAAGGGTCAAGTCTACATTTTTTGAAGTTTTTCCTTTTTTTTTTTTTTTTTCATTTTTCTCTCTGCTACTTGACAGTGGCACATTAAATGCATTATTGAAATCTAGGGCTAAGAATATTTCAAATTTACTACATACATAAGGAGTAATGTCTGTCACCACATGTAATGGCATCACAAATAATAAACAATGGTTGCTGATCTTCTGGGAACCACAGGGAGAGTGAGCCAGGCCAGAGCACTGCATTCAGTACCAGGCTTGGGAAGAAAGTGTGTTCAATCAATATAAAAGTTTGATTGAAGCAGTATTCCTAAAATTGTGCCTGATACTTTAACAACATTTTATTTCACTCTATCTTGTAACTATGGTCTTTTATATGATGTGTGTTTATAAAAATAAGATGTGGCAGAGGTCTAAACTTTTTTTTTTGTCATAGATTTTTTTCTTTTAGATTGCAAAGGTCTATTATGTGGTTCAGTCCATTTAGTTTGAATTAATGTTATTTATCTTACCTAATTAACTATCTTAACTAGTCTGGTCTCTGTTCTCCTGTCTCTTGCTTAGGGACTTCATGCCTGAGGCCCACTCCAGGTCAAGTCCTGCTACAAGTACTCCTCCCTCCATTGGCAAGCTTGGATCTTTTTCTCTCAGGGCAGTTTTCTTCACAAGTAACTCACATTTGTTACTATGGTTATTTCATTAATGTTCAACTACTGTACCAAACTGTCATTTCAGTTAGTGGGTGGACTGTGCTTCCTTGGCTCACAAATATTTTCCCCATGCATTATAGTGCTGGGCACCCAACGGATATTTGATAAATAAACACTTGCTTTGGATTAGATGATAAAATAGCTCCTGGGTTGATCATAAATAATTTATACATGTTCATCTTGTGAGAAAATAAAATCTATATGAAAATATTACCACTTCCTTATTTTGTTGTTGTTGTTGTTAGGTGCCGTCGAGTCGGTATCCGACTCATAGCGACCCTCATAGGGTTTTCAATGGCTGACTGTTTCGGGATTGCCTTGGGAGTGGATTGCCAGGCCCTTCTCCCATTTTTGCGGTGCTGGGAATTGAACTCAGGACCTCAGAGACTGCAGTGCAGCGCTTTACCCACTGAGCTAAATCCCAGCCCCTCCTTATTTTAGTCTTAATGAAACTTCTGATCAATGAAAAATTTCAGCCCTGTAACCCTAAAATAAATCTTTTATTTTGAATTGAATTTTATTACTGATTTTTTAAATTTATAGTTGTATTCAGCAATTGGGTAAATACACTAAAAAATTAAAGTGTCAGGCTGGTGACTGGCTCCCAATGTTTATTAAGACCAAAAATTTAATGGATAACTGAAGTTGCCTTCTGAGTTTCATGTGTAAAGTCTGCCCTACACAGCCTGGTTCTTGCCCACAGTTCCGTGGGAAACAGTTCAATGACTAGTCCATATATTGAGAAATAGTAGCGCTGGTAGAGGATCCAAGGAGCTATCCAATACCTATGAAGAGTAAGTTCTTAAACATTTTTGATTTTACTAATTTGAGTAATTTAATTATAGTTTTAATCTAGAAGTCTACTGAGTTGTCAGTCTCTCACTCAGGACTTTGGGGACAAACTAAGGACTGCAGTTATTTTTAGGCATTACCAAAGTGGTACCTCATGTGTACCTTCAAATATTTCTGTCAGCTACTATATCCATATGGCTTCTTCCCACCCTGCTCTGACTCCCTCTTGGATTGTTTCTACTCCTGTTGGAGAAATTTTGCTGTTGCCATGTTCTGTATTCAAATACCAATACCTGTGCCAAAGTTGGCTTCCTTTCTCTTTCTATGTTCCAATAGTGGAAGTGCTAGAGCAGTGTTGCTTTTCATGCAGGGAAAGAATAAAGTTTCTTCCAATTTCTTCACATATCTTCGTATTTGGGACATGACCTATCACAGTCTCCAGATAATCATCCCACAGGTTTGGCCCATATTCCTCATCGCGAGGCACCCACTTCTTTGCACTAGCTATGCCAGACACATTGTCCTATGCTGACACCAAAAACTACAGCATTGGGCATGCTCACATAATGTCAATTGCTTTTCCTTCCTCCTTCTTCCTTCTTCCTATGAATGAGGAATGGAGACTGGAAAGGATTTAAATTTAGAAAGTGGATACTTAGGTAATCGACCTCTATAACCACTCTCAGTATCTTCTTACCTCAGGTAGAAGTGCCAATAGCAAGAATCTTCAGGGACACTCTCAAAATAGACTAATCTTATTGATGTCACCCTCTTTTCTGCTCCTATTACCCTTCTTTCTTCATTGTGAAAAATAGAACCTCCTTAGAGTTCAGCCTAAAAATATTGGCCCATGCATCATTCTGGCTGTTAAATAGCTTCATATCATTCTTACCCTTCAAAAGTAAAAGTTTCCTTCACTTTAGTCCTTGACAGGTTAGGTGTGAGTCTGATGTTAATAATTCATAGTTAAGTGGCAATGGAAAGTTGATATTTCCATGAGATATTTTCATTTAAAATATTTACTAGTCCAAATAAATTTTAAGTTGATGAATATGTACAAAACAATTTTTTTGATAAAAATCATCCTGACCCTTTCTTCCAGGAAGCAACACATATTGAATCACATATTGAGGTACACAACTCCCTTGAAATAGGTTCTCCAAATTTCCCCCGAATGTATATTTAGATCATAGGAAAGGGGAATAGGATATATTAATTAGTAGATGTAGGATTCAAAATATATTAGGTTTTGAAACTTAGAATCATATTTATTTTCTGTGGGACTGGGGAGTTGAATCCAGGGCCTTGCCCATACCCAGGAATGGTGGCACATGAGTGTAATCCCAGCGACTCAGGAGGTGGAGGCAAGAGGATCCCAAGTTCAAGGCTAGAGGTAGCCTGTGTAACTTAGAGCCTGACTCAAGATAAAAAAAAAATTTAAATGGGCTGGGATTACAGCATAGTTGTATAGGACTTCCAAAGTATGTGTGAAGCCCTAGGTCCAATCCCCAAGTACTTCAAAATACATAATAAATAAATAAATAAATAGAATGTATATAAATTTTCCAGTGTGAATTAAGAGAAGTTCATATTAAGCTAGAGTTTACATTCTCAATCCTGAACTATTATTGGCTTTTAAGCTTAAACTTAATTTTCTGTTTATACATTTAATTTTTTCTTATATGTGCCAATAGAAAAAAACGTTTTCTGTCACATATTAGAACTCTTTTACATTGCCTATTGTTTTAAGATTTTCTGTCACCTGAATTGCTCTTGCTCCAATTTCTCTGTTAGAATCAATCCTTAGTGTTTTTTGGTGGTATGTGATCTGCCATTGAGACCTTGATTTCTATCAGAAAACAAAATTTCTCTCTCATCATTGAGTTTACCATGGAAAAGATAGTTTTGATAAGACCATGGTGACTCTATCATTATATTCATCTCTCTAAAGAACTTTTCCTATCAATCAGGAAAGCATTTATCTGGCAGTTGAATCATCCAACCCTGATATATATCTATCATGGTTCACATACCCACATATGGAGTCAAGAATCATAAACAAGATGCACATAAGGGAACAAATCCCCAGGGACTTCATATGTGGGAGGTAGAGAACCAGTTTTCAGCACTGGAAATCTTTCAGCCATATTTGTTGTTGTTGGGTGCCTTCCAGTCAGTATCCGACTCATAGTGACCCTACAACAGACGAAACATGATTGTCAGTGCTTCTCTGCTATTCATAGAGTTTTCAATGGCAGATTGATTTTTAGGAGTGGGTTGCCAGGACCATCTCCTAAGCCTACAGCACCTGGTGTTCCCAGGCAGTCTTCCATCTAAGAACTAACCAGGCCCGACCCTGCTTAGCTTCCTAGATCTGACAGGATCAGATGCTACAGGGCTACAGCTGCCATAGAGAGGATAGGACTTTTGTTTAGTTTCCTACGACTACATACCTGGATTTTTGAAAAATACTTCTCCTTCAAGTTATTCATCTATAAAATGAGCTTAGATGGTATCGTGGCTTGCATATTGTTTGTGGGTCCTCTAAGATTCCGGGTGTTGGAAATTTGGTCCCCAGTGGGTTAGTATTATGAACTGGTGAAAACTTTAAGAGATGAGGTCTTGTGTCAGCTGTTTAGGGTTGGCTGGAGTGCTCCTCTTGGAAATTTAAGTTAGCCTTATTAAATTCATTTTTAGTGAGAAGATGGTTATAAAATCCTGACCCTGAACTTACCTCTGATTTCCTGTCTGGACAAGTCATTGCTTATGCGTACATATTATCTTGCCATGATGTGCCACAATCTGCCACCACCCTTACCCAAGAACACTTGACTTTGAACTTTGAGCCTCCAAAACTGTAAGTAAATCTCTTTTCTTAATAAGCAGCCTGCCTAGTATTTCATTATAATAGTGGAAAACTGAGTAATATATATACCATAACTTCCTCATATTTGAAGAATTTGTGTGGTCAAATGAAAAGATGAAAAAGAAAACATATTTAAAGTTAACCATCTAGAAGAGAAGTAAAGGGGAAAGTAAGAAAAAAGTTCATGATTAGTAATATAGTATGAGGCAAGCAGCATGGAGTTGGAGGAAATATTGACAGAAAAAATATGATTTCACATTCGGATTTGATTTTTTTTTTGAGACATGGTCTCTCTATGTAACCCAGACTACTTCTTCAACTTGTGATCACCCTGTCTTAGCCTCTGGAGTGTTGGAATTATAGGTATACACTGCCATGCCCAGATATAAATAGAATATTCTTTTGTTGGGAAATTAATAACAGATCACAAGCATCTCTTCTCATTCTCCTTAAAATGCAAATTAACTAACTCTTAAACCCAGCATTAACTTGTTTGTATTCTTAAAACTTTATCAATGGTCCTAAATTTGTTACTCATAGCAGTCCACATGAAATGGAATGCCTTCCAATGTTTATATTGACAAATGAAGCAATGTAAAAGTGTTCAGTTATAATAAATAAAATGGAGACTTTAAAAGTCAGCTTGTCCAAGCCTTAACTGTACACATGTTATCACTGAAGGGAAGAAAGAAATCATTAGCTCTTGAGTGCCCCCTTTAATCAGGGGATCTGACAGCCTCCATTAATCCACACAACCATTATAAGAAAACACTTATTAACCAATAAGAAAATGAAGGTCCACTGAGAATAAACACACCAACAGCACTGCTTCTAAAGCCCTGTGTAGAAATTCTTAAATGCTCTTATGTTAAAGGAAAAAAAAATCACAGACAAGATGGGCAGGTGTTGAATATATTCTAATACTATTTTTAGAAATAAAAGAGAGGGCAAAGATTAAGTCTACATACTCAGCTCTGCTGAGACAAAGGGCAGAAAGATTTTAAATGCTGGAGTAAGCTAGTAAAAGAATTCTAGAGGATGTTAGAGAGATGTTGATCAATGGAATGTATTGAGTACACCAAAGAATGACTAGTTTGCAAATGTTTTATTCCATGATTAAGACCTCTATGTTGGCTAATTGGTGAAATCCCACAGAAATTAAGCTCCTACCTTCCAAGAAAGGAAAACAGGGTAGTTATCTCCTTCCATGTTCATTTTTTAAAGAGCTGGCTCTCAGATCCTTCAAAAACACATTAGCTATGTTGTAAAACTGGCAAAAATCCCAGAAAATTTTGGCATATATTTCAAAGGAGCAGAGGAAAAAATTACACATAAACTTTCTAAAGTAAATACTGTAAGAATACGGAGGTCAGGGGTCTATTACCAGGAAAATTCTTGTTTAAGTTTAGTTAAGCTGAGGGGAACATTAAAACTTTCTTTGTCAGTTATGCTTTAAAATCACCATAAGAAACAAATCAAAACCCAGAACAAATCAAAAGAAAACTTCAGGTCCTATGCTGGACCAATTCAATCTGAAAATTAGATTCTGTAGTGACCTGGATATCAACATATTTTAAAGCTTCATGAGGCAGAATAGAAAGACAGGGAAAACTGAGGGGACATGGGAAAGGAAAAGAGCTTTCACTCTGGGGTCTGAGTTAAATCTCCACTGGCTAAAAACATTAAGGACTTTGACAAAACTACCAAGGAAACTACTGTGAGGACAGCCCACATAGAGACATTATTTTGAGAGATATTTTAGATGAAAAATGTTAAAGTAGCAATAATCCATGTTTTACAATCAATGTGTATGTGACCTCTGAGTTTTACTTCAGGTTTACAAATAGAATTATGGGCCATATTTACAGTCAACATAGGCCCAGACAACTCCCTTGTACCGCCCTATAATCCCATTGGCAACTCCCTAAACCTTAACAATATATTTTTGAAAAGTCACTAAGTTTATGTACATGCATTGTAAGCACATGTAAGCACTTCCCTATCTCTTAAGAAACCTGCATCCAAGTCTTAGATGTGTGCAATGATTCTCTTCTTAAGCACCTCATTTTCTCTCTTAGCATGTGTGCTTATTCTAAAGCATGCACCTAATAAACCCTATAATTTTGTTTCACTCTGTCTCATGCTGAAATCATTTCTGAGATGAAACCAAGAACCCAGCTTCACCCTAGGGGAGATCCCAACAAGGGAAGCTCTTCAGGCTACGTGGTCATGCTGAGCTGTATCTCAGCTGCTGAGATTCTCAGGCAACTGGAATGTGCTAAGAACATTTCATTTGTATGCACCTATGTCACAATATCAAACCCCAGCCTCTGCTGATGGACCTATGAGGACATCACCCACCCTCTGCTGTTTCACCATCATGCTCCTAGGATCTTATTGGCTAGGATTAATTTAAACTTGGTGATGGTATCCTCATTTCAATTTGAGTGAAGTTGTAATCTGAATACTTTACACAGGAATGTGTTCTGGCAGACATTTTTGGTTGATGGTCTCTGTTTTGTTTGGGCAGTAACATACTTAGGAACAGCAGGCTCCACCACAGATTCAGGAAATGATGCGATTGGTCAAAGACAAGTAAAGTGAGTGTTTTCACATTTTCCAAGTGATTTCTTTAGAAGTAAGTATGACTCAGTCCTGATGAGTAAGATTCAAGGAAAATGTCCTTGGGAATATGGGGCAGCATTGTTCTCAGGGAGAAAAATACTTAGAAAGAAATAGTGAGCAATCTTGAGACTTTCTTCTTTGGCATTTAGTGCCCAGAGCTAAGGCAGCCATCTTGCAACAAAGAAGTAACAAGGCAAAGGTAAATATCCAACTCTTGAAGATGGTAGAGGGGAGGGTTAGAGAAAACTAGAAATCAGTATGTGGAAGAGGGAACTGCTTTTCCATGTTTATTGCAGCACTATTCATGATAGTCAAGATAAGGAATCAATGTACATTTCCACTGATGAATGACTGGGTAAAGAAAATATATTATACATGTTGTTGTTCGGTGCAGTCTAGTTAGTATCCAACTTATACTTAGCCTATGTACAACAGACAAAACACTATTGTCAGTGCCTCTGTGCTAGTCATAGGGTGTTCAATGGCTGTTTTTTGGGAGTGGGTTGCTTAGTCCTTCTCCTAAGCCTACAGCACCTGGTGTTCTCAGGCAGTCTCTGATCCAAGTACTAACCTGGCCCTACCCTGCTTAGCTTCCAAGATCTGATGGGATCAGATGCCACAGTGGTACGGCTGCAGGCATATTGTAGATATATATATATATATATATATATACACATATGATGTGATATATAAGTATATATAATGGAATATTATTCAACCACAGAAGAATGAAATCTTGTTATTTGTGGCAACATAGGTGGAACTGCAGGATATTAAGTGAAGTGTCAGGCATAGAAGGATAAACATGGCATGTTCTTACATGTGGAATTTAAAAAAAAAGGAGGTCTCATAGAACCAATGGTGTTGAAGGATGAAGTGGAAGCTGCCTTGAAAGAACTGGCGAAACACAAAGCTCCAGGAATTGATGGGATACCAATAGAGATGTTTCAACAAACAGATGCAGCACTGGAGGTGTTAACATGTTTATGCCAACAGATTTGGAAAACAGCTACTTGGCCAACTGACTGGAAGAGATCCATATTTGTGCCCATTCCCAAAAAAGGGGATCCGACTGAATGTGCAAACTATCGGACAATATCATTAATATCACACACCAGCAAAATTCTACTAAAGATCATTCAGAAGCGACTGCAGCAATACATAGACAGGGAATTACCGGAAAATCAAGCAGGATTCAGAAGAGGGCGGGGAACTAGGGACATCATTGCTGATGTCAGGTGGATATTAG
>VMDO01028781.1:0-23456 GCA_007922755.1 Pedetes capensis
GGGCTGGGATTTAGCTCAGTTGGTAGAGCACTGTGCTACAGTCTCTGAGGTCCTGAGTTCGGTTCCCAGCACCACAAAAATGGGAGAAGGACCTGGCAATCCACTCCCAAGGCAATCCCGAAACAGTCAGCCATTGAAAACCCTATGAGGGTCGCTGTGAGTCAGATACTGACTCGATGGCACCTAACAACAACAACAATACCCTAACATTTGAATATTGACCTGTCAATGTCTTTCCTAATTTGTATTAGTAAAAAGTCTGAAGCTTAACTACCACTTAATCCCAACATATCATTTGAAAATCCTTTTAAACTTATGTTGTTGTTAGTTACCCTTAGACATTTTTAAATACAAAAATAAAGACAATGCAGTTGTAGTATGTAAAATTTTTTAAACTGCTGGTTTATGTTTAGAAGAAAAATTTACTGAATTTAAAACCCAATTGCACTGGTGAACAGTACCTGCTTTAAGAAACAACACCCTGGGGATACAGCCCAGTGGTAGAGCACAAGGCTCTGAGTTCAATCCTCAGTGCCGTACAGACAAATACACAAAAAGTAAACCTTCAGAAAAGCTTCTAGCATTCTAATTCTTTAACCAATTACAAATAAACCACTTAAAGTATAAAAATATGTAACAATGAGCCTGGAAGTACTGGGTACCTCTTGTGAAAAAATATTTTTTATGATCAAAAAAGGCAGAAAGGGGGAAAAAAAGGGTAAACTCCCTCTATCTGCTAAATGCCTAAATATATTTTAGCTCAACAGTGGATGGGAATCTTATGTGTTATCTTCTTTGATGGGTAAGGTGACAATTAACCAGAACTTCCTCCACTAAAAGATAAATTAAAAAATAACCAAAGCAGCTAAAAGTCCAGGTCCCACAAACCAAATCCAAACAAGCATTAACAAAAAAAATTTTGTTGTTGTTAAAGTTAACTGAAAGAAAAAAATGGACATCAAAATTTCATTCTCTAAACACCTGAACAATTTCACAACAAGAAACACAACTCCCACCAAGTATTTTCACTGCATGATCTTAAAAAAGTTTTGTTGGGACAATCAATACACTATCCTAAAAAATGAGCAAGTTCAACTATGTCCATGCTCCAAATTTCATCCCCCCAAAAATCCAATCTAAAAGTTAATTGTTCCTATTCTATTACTTTAAAGCTCTTTCCTCAAAAAGACAACTAATTTGATTCCAGTTTATATACTATGAACTCCCAAAAGGACAAATTCATTCCTTCCAGCACACTCCTCAAGAGTTCTTTATGTTTCCCCTAGTGACTAGAATAAATACCAATACAACAGCAAGAACTTGTTGCCTGGGGCTTTTGTTTTCTTTTCAGAGTTTCAGACTAACTCACTTCCATCAATCTCCACTTCTTGGATAACTTTGTAAATAAAACTCAAACACCTATAAACGTTCTAGTACATTTAAACTACGGATAACATATTCCGTCTGAGCTCTTTCCTGGGGGAGGGGTGAGAGAAGACGTGGGCCGAGGGCCTGTAATTTTCAGGTAATCTTTTAACAGTCTGAAACGGTATAAACTATACTGTATAACGGTATAAACTATACTATACGTTCAGTTATGTAAGATTAAAGACTGAAGATTCCTTTTTAAATATTTTTACCATAAAAACCGGTAAAGGAGTGGGAGTGGTCAGTTTTTAGATGAAAGGTCACAGGAAGAAAAGCATTGGAAGCTCAGATACAAAGAGAAAAAACACCCAGTATCAAGGAATTAGAAAAATAAGGAGTTACTGCATTTCCACATTCATTTTGAAGAGAAAGGAAAGTAAGGACATTAAGGGAACAGGGCTCCTTGCGTAGTTTTCCCCTCACAGCTCCCGTCTTAAGAACGCTTAGGGGCCGGTGCGGTCGTTGACTAACCACTTCATTAGGCTCGTCCCACCTTCAACCTCAAGGCTTTCGCCTTTATAGACGCAACGCCGCCGGTTCCAACAGAGACGCGGCCGCTCACTGCAATAGAGAGCCAAGGAGACACAGGCCCCCGCTAGTCCCACGCCAGCTTTTCCCCGCCCGTACGACAGTCCCGCGCACTTTCGACCCCGTCACCCTCTACGATGCTCGGGGGTCACCAGAAAGCCACCGCAGGAAGCACCTACCACTATCCGGCCGGAGGGGAACTCCCTGACGCCTCCTCCCGCCCCACCGCCACAGGGACCCACACCTCAGAACAGCGGCAAGGAAGCCTCAGGGTGGGGGATGGGAAGGGGCAACAGGAGAGGGACAGGACCAGGCCAGGTACCGGTCAGTCTCCAAAAAGAAGGGATGAGAATTATTTGTAGCGCTCGGGGAAGGAGTGGAACCCAGAAGCCATCTTGGGATAATGAAGCCTTCGTAATGGCCCCAAACGTTGCTCCCTGCGAACCCCGCAGGACTCCCCGCAACCTTGCCCGACCGCGCTCGTCCCGGAGAAACCCCGAGCATCGGGCCGCCGCCGAAGACGGCTCCCGCGGCTTTGTACTCACTCTGCCCTCGAAGTTGTTCTCCTCTATATCACTCATGTCGGCCAGACGCTCCCCAGAACTAAATAAGAGACAAGTCTCGGCTCAAGGGCCAGTCGCCTAACCAGCCCGCTGTCTGGACCGTAGGGAGGAGGAACAAGTCGGCCACAACCGCCGCTCCACTCCACTCCCACTTGGTCGCAGGCTCCGGCAAAATGGCGCCGGCGCCGCCAGAAACCTTCTGGCGTCTCCAGTGCGCGACGTAAGGAGGCGGGCGTCTCTGTGACGTCACGAGGCCCCGCCTCACGCTAGGCTTTTTGTCTGCTGGGCCTAGTGCTGGGGAGTGGCTTACCGAGTCCAAGCGGTTGGGACCTGCCGCTCTGAGGCTGACCCACACAACTGCAGACTGAGCGCTAACCCGTTGGCCCTTTAAAGGTTTTCAGTCATCAGATGAGTCGCTTAGTTTAAGCACTGCTCACGTGGATTCTGATGTAAAGGAACAGAAAAAACTGGAAACGTATAATTAATACGCTTTTATTTTTGGATGTTTTCAGCCGACTATTACTTTTCTTCATTTGTCGTTTGTAACCCTCAAAGTCAGGCATGCACAGATGGGGTTATAATGAAAAGCCACAGTTCCCTTGCCTCACCCCTCTGCCTCCAGTCCCTCGTACTCAAATTTATATTTTAATTCTCTGCTAGTCTTCTTGACTTAAATATTTTCTTAAAGCTTCACAGGCAAAGCCTCCCAAATCTCTTCACTTGGTACCCAATCATGGTTATAATTTCTGAGATGACTGAGTTTGCGTAATGCAAAACTATAGTTTTCCTCTTTTAAAAATATTTTCTTCCCATAGTGCTTTTAGATAAAAAGGTTGACAAGGACCTTCGATTCTAATACTAAGTTAGAGAAACTAATGGGCCGGTTACACGGTGACACGCCTGTAATCCCAGCGATTTGGGAGGCAGAGGAAGGAGGATGGCAAGTTTGACGCCAGAGACAGTCTGCGTAATTTAGCGAGACCCTGTCTCAAAAAGTAAAAAAATGGGCTGAACGTGCAACTCAGTGGTCCAGCACTTGCAAAGCACACAAGTGCGAGGCCCTGGGTTCAACCCCCAGTATCACAAAAAATAAATAAATAAAATAAAATAAAATAAAAAATTAATGGAACATTATTTCAAAGATTGCTAACTCTGGGCATGATTTCAACATTTGGCTCCGTTCCATTCCCACTCCCATCCTCCTACCCCCAACCCTATTCCCCATCCCCTCACCCGGTACTGGCGTTGTTGAACCCAGGACTTTTCGCATGCTTTGCAAGCTTTCTACCACTGGGTTGCACCCCCAGCCTATTTTTTCCTTTTTAATTTTGAGGCAGGTTCTTGCTAAATTACCAGGGTGCCTCTGACTTTGAAGTTGTGACCCCTCTGCCTCAGCTTCCTGAGTAGCTGGGATAACTGGCATGTGCCACAGCATCCAGCTGTGTCTGTTTTTGATAGACCTAAACGTGATGCTTTTAAAAACAGATTTTGAGCTGGGTATGGTGGCACAAGCTTGTAATCCCAGCGCTTGGGAGCTTGAAGCAGGAGGGTGGTAAATTCAAGGCCAGTTTGGGCTACATATGGTGACCCTATGGGGCGTGACGTGTTGCACAACCAGACCCAGACATGAAATATCCCAAATGTGGTACTTGGGATTGAACTCAAAGTTTAACAGTTTAAAGGAAATATGGGGATATGTAAAAAGCAAAAACAAAAACACCAAGAGGAAGCAATTAGCTTCTACAGGACAGATTAATTTCTCCAACAGATTAAGATCAAGGGTAGGATTGTTGTTGTTAGGTGCCATCGAGTCGGTATCGGACTCATAGCGACCCTCTGTACAACAGGGGAAACACTATTGTCAGTGCTTCTCTGCTGTTCATAGGGTTTTCAATGGCAGATTGATTTTTGGAAGGGGGTTGCCAGGTCCTTCTCCCAAGCCTACAGCTTCTGGTGTTCCCAGGCGGTCTCCCATCCAGGTACTAACCAGGCCCAGCCCTGCTTAGCTTCCAAGATCTGACGGGATCAGATGCCACAGGGCTACCGCTGCAGGCAAAGGTAGGATTAAGATGGACTATTACAATAGTTTGTGATACTGAGTATGAAACCCAGGGCCTCATCCGTGTTAAGCAAGCACTCTGAGACTGAGCCACACACCCAGCCCCACAAATATGTACAGTATGATCTTGATCCAAACAAACCAACTTTTGAGACAGCAAAATTTGAATTTAATAACATTTAGCACTTGTTAATTTTATTAGGTGTGATAACAGTATAGTGGATAGGTTTAGAGAAAAAAAAATCTTTACAAAAAAAAAAAAAGTCACATATCTGAAATTTGCTTTAAATTAGTCCAGGAAGTAAAAAGCAAAATAAATAAATACTGTAAGCATTTAGAGGATATTGTTAAAATTGTGTAAGAGGTACAAGAGGTTCATTATGTTATTCTTTCTATTTCTATGTGTTTGAGATTTTCCATAATAAGGGTTTTTTTTCTTTTTCAAACATTGCATCAAAAAACTTCTTTTCTTATGTGATATTGTTAGGGTTTGAATGTGAGATATCTCTCCCAGGCTGAAGTGCTGAAAGCTTGGTCCTCAGCTGGTGCTATTTTTGGGAGATGGTGGAAACTTTGGGAGGCAGAACCTAGCTGGAGGAAATAAGTCATTGGGGACTGCCTTTGAAATTTACACCAGATCCCAGTCCCTTTTCTGCTCTCTGTTTCCTGTCTGCCATGAGATGAATAGCCAGTTCCCTGACATACTCCTACAGCAGTGGGCTCAGGAACAAAGGAGTCAAGTAACCATGGACTAAACCCTCTAAAACCATGAGCCAAAATAAATCCTTCCTCCTTTTTAAATTGTTCTCTGAGGTATTTTGGTCACAGCTATACAAAGGTAACTAGTGTACATATTAAACTGATACTGAAAACACTTGTAAAAAGAAAACGTCCCAAACTGTCTCAACTTTACCATAAATATCTAGCATTTAAGATAGAGTACCTTGTCACACAGTAATTATTTGAATGGACAAGTCATGTTTTTTCCTCATTTTTAAATCATTTCAGGCTTATTTTAAAAAGTTGCAAGAATATTTCTGTACACAGACTTCTTTTCACCCACTTTCCACAAATATTAATGTCTTACATAACCACAGAATAATCATTAAACCAGCAAATTGACATATGGTAGTTCTATCTTACTTGTGGTTTCTCGTTCCATGGTTTCAGTTACCTTTGGTCAACCAAGGCTGGAAAATATTAAATGGATGATTTCAGGAATAGACAATACATAATTTAAAAACTGTGTGCCATTCTGAGTTGGTAGGAGCCATCAAGTTACATGTCACACATCGTGACCCTCATAGGGTTTTAATGGCTGACTATTTCCAGAGTGGATTAACACATCCTTCTCCCATTTTTGTGGTGCTGGGGATAGAACCCCAGTTCCCAGAAAGTAAGAAGCAGCACTCTACCAACTGATGAAACCACAGCCAGCTAATCTGAGTAGCATGATGAAATCTTACAGTGTCTGGCTCTGTCCTGCATCAACATGAATCATGCCTTTGTCCACTGTCTTTGTACTGTGTATGCCAAAGGCCTGTTAGTCATTTGGTGGTCCTTTCAGAGATATCAGATCCATTGTTGTGGTATTGTAGTGCTTGCATTAATTAATCCTTAAGTAGTAGTCTAATGTGCCATTACAACCCATCCATCATTCATTTTACTTCATCTCATTATGTAGCTATCATATATTATCACAAGAAGGGTAAGTACAATACAATAAGATGGAAAAAATGAGAGAGATCATATTCACATACCTTTTATTACAGCATATTGTTATAATTGTTCTATTTTATTATTAATCTCTTGTGGGTATAATTTATAAAACTTTATCATAATTATCTATGTCTAGGAAAACTGTTATATACATGCAGTTTGATACTATCTGTGGTTTTGTCAGTGGTGGTTGGGGTGATGTAACCCAACGTTACTGCCTGCCCTGAGAGTTCCCCTTCTCAGAACCTCCACTCAAGGGAGATGTCATGTCCTTGTCTTAGACACAGGAAAGAATTCCAGGATAAGACAGAGAATGGAGTAGAGTTTACAATTTATTACATAAAGGGTAAAAGATAGTACCCGCTTCAGAGCAAAGCATGGGTGTATAGAGACATGCTTCAGGGTCTTTTAAAATGGGCATATATATATGGTCATTTACAATATATATTTGTAATTATATATATATTACAATATATATAACATAAAATTTCATATATATATATATATATATATATATATGATTTGAGGACTTTTGAAGTCACTTTGTTCAATGAGGTCCTAAGCAGGTGCTTGGTATAGATTTACAGATAGGAAAAGGTGCATTGTTCAAATGAGTAGATTAGGATAGTCGAAGAAATTCTTATCTCATCTAGTCACGAGGAAATTACATAAGCCTGTTAATTTTAATTACGGTCTATAATCTGGTTTTATAAGATTCTCAGGGAAGCACAGAATTCTATGCAGGCAGTTCTCATAGAATTTTTAGTTGGTAAGACTCAGACCAGATCCCTGAGTGAAAAGTCCTCTGCTTCCCATGTCCCCCTAATTTTCCCTGTCTTTCTACCTTGCCTCAATTTCAGGAAGCAAATGGGATCTTGGAATGTCCTACCTGAGAATAAGAGGTAGTATGAATAAACATGAAAGATGTTCAACAGAGCATCATCAGAAGAAAGGAATTCAAGACTGCAGTGAGATTCTACTTCATATCTACAGGGATACAACTACTATTACAACAACAAAACCAGTTGGGTGCTGTGGCACATGCCTGCAATCCCACGTACTTAGGAAGCTGAGACAGGAAGATGGCAAGTTGGAGACCAGAGGCAGCCTGTGCGATTTAGTGAAACCCTGTTTCAAAATAAAAAACTAAACAAAAAAGAGATAGGGGATAGGTGTGAAGCTGAGTGTTAGAGCACTTGTCTATTGTTATGGTTTTAATCTAAAATGTCCTCCAAATATCCATCAGCTGAAAAATGGATTAAAAACGTAGAATGCGCCGGGCGTGGTGGCGCAGGCCTGTAATCCCAGCGTCTCAGGAGGCAGAGGCAGGAGGATCGCAAATTCGAGACCAGAGGCAGTCTGTGTAACTCAGCAAGACCCTGTCTCAAAAAGTTAAAAAAAAAAAAAAAAAAAAAAAAAAAAAAAAGCAGAATGTCTATATAATGGGATATTAGTTAGCCATAAAAAATGAAGTACCATTATCAGTACAATGTGGATGAACCTTGAAAACATTATGCTAAGTGAAAGATGCCAGAAAGAAAGTGACACAAATTGTATGATTCTATTTATAGGAAAGGTCAGAAATAGAAAATCCATAGAAACAGAAAGTAGATTAGAGTTGTCAATGAATGAGGGTAGAGGAGGAATTAAGACTAACAGCTAATAGATACAGGATTTCTTTACAGGGTGATGAAAATGTTCTGAAATTAGATCGTAGTAATGATTGCACAACACAGCAAATATACCATCATGTGTTGCATAATTACATTTCCATCAGTGACAAAAAAACACATATATAACAATGATCTTGTAAATTTACAATGGAGCTGAAAATTTGCTATCATTTAGTGATGTTGGGCCTCTAGCCATACCACTGTGGCATCCAATTCTGTCATATCTCAGAAGCTAAGAAGGGCCAGGCCTGGTTAGTACTTGGATGGGAGACTGCTTAGGAACACCAGGTGCTGTAGGCTTGGGAGAAGGACCCAGCAACCCACTCCTAAAAAACAATCAGCTATTGAAAACCCTATGAATAGCAGAAAAGTACTAATAATACTGTTTGATCTGTTGTATGTAGTGTTGCTGTGAGTTGGATACTGACTTGACAGCACCTAACACAAATGACATTGGAGCCACTTACTCATGTGGTGATGGTGGTAAACAAACCTACTGTGCCACCATGTGTATATAATAGTATCACAGGGCATCATAGTACATGCCTGTAATCCTAGCTACTCAGGAGGCTGAAGCAGGAGGATCACAAGTGCAAGGACAGAGGCAGCCTGTGCAGCTTAGTGAGACCCTGTCTCAAAATAAAAAATAAATAAGGGGTTGGGGGTGGGGCTCAGTGGAGTAGTAGAGCACTTGCCTAGCATGCACAAGGCCTCAGATAGATTCCCAGCGCACGCGTGCGCGCGCGTGTGCGCACACACACATACACACACACAAAGCCCACATTGAATGATCTACATATACCATCTAGGATTGTATAAGCACATTGTATGATCACACAATGATGAAATTGCCTAACAACAATGCTCTCGGAGTGAACCCAAATATTAATCAATGCATACCCAACTAAAAGTTACTGGGTTTAAACTTAAAAATGACAAATTTTATGTTATGTAGGGTATATCTCAGTTTTTACAATGCTATAAATTTTAGAGGAAGAAAAATCAACAAAGAAAACATAAACAATCTACCTGAAATATGAAGCCTTTTTATTTCCCCATTCATTGTGAGACAGGGCCTTTCTATATAACCTAGGCTGGCCTTGAACTTGCTATCCTCATGCCTCAGCATCCCGAGTGCTGGCATTACAGACATGGGTCACTAGGCTCAACTTAAAAACACTATGTTGACAATCTCTTTAAATATTTCTAAAATGTAATACCCTTTATTACATAAAGGGTAAGAGATAGTTCCTCCTTCATGGGTGTGTAGAGATGTGCTTCAGGGTCTTTCAAAATGGGTCTGTGTGTGTGTGTGTGTGTGTGTGTGTGTGTGTGTGTGTGTATTTGCAGAGTCTTTTACAATATATATAATTATAATAATATATATAATTTACAATATACATAGTTACTATAGATAGATAGACAGACAGATAGATAGATAGATAGATAGATAGATAGAACAATTGGCTTTCACAACTTTTCCCTGTCCCAGGAAAATCCCATTTTCTCTCAGCTCAGTACCTGCATCCATGCATCTGACTATGGCAAAAGAACATTTTTCAGTTATGCTGCTTCTCTCTCCCTTCCCTGACTCTAGGGTGTCTCTATGTGCAGCCTCCTGCCTCAGCCTCTCAAGCACTGGGATTACAGGTGTGTACCCCCAGACCTGGTTCCCCCACCACACTGTGATTATGGAATGCATTCAGGGTAGCCAGGCACAGTGGCTCACGCCTGTAATGCCAGCGACTTGGGAGGCAGAGATAGAAGGATCTCAAGTTTGAGGCCAGAGGCATCCTGCATAACTTAGGGAGATCCTGTCTCAAAAAGTAAAAATGGGCTATGGGTACCACACAGTAGTTGAGCGCTTCCCTTCCTGCAAGAATGTAAGCTCCATGAAGGCAAAAATTTCTGTTGGTTTTATTCTGTTGGTATATTTTGAGGACTTGGAACAGTGCATAGCACAAAGCAGACTCAATACACACTTAAAATTTGATAGAGGGAATATCATGTGCCTGCAGTTCTACTTCTGTCTCTTCTCTGAACTAAGACATTGCCTGGTTATTTCGTGCTTACTCTATCTTAATAGAAGGAAACAACTGAATTTTCAAACCTTATCAAGGTTTGAAAACCTTATCATTTTCTATATCCTTTCCAACCAGAAGAGGGCAGGCTTGGGAAGAACATGAAATAGGTACAACATGGAAATGTCCTCAGTGTAGGACCCTGCCTGGTTTGGAGACATAAAAGCCACCAGGTGGCAGTATGAGCATACTGGCAATCAAGACTACCAGGGCTGTCTAAATGTTCATTAGTAACTGAAGCACAAAAATTTTCCACTTTTTATTTTGCCTAACTTGTCTTTTATTAAAATTATTCTCCTGAAGACTTATGTAAGCATATGCTTTATGTTTTCTCTTACATTTGACAATACTCAACTTAAAATATTGGGACAGAACAGATGAAATTTTTTTATTGAGATATAACTCATGCAACATAAAAATCTCCATTAAGCCATTTTAATGGGTATAATTTAAATACATTTCAGTCAGTGAGTTTTAGTTTTTACTTACAAAACTCAAGGAGTGAATGATTTTTAGTACACTCATAATGTTGTGCAAACCTCATCACTATCTAATTCCAGAATACTAGCATCATCCTTCAAAGAAACCCTGTAACCATTAAGTAGTCACTCTGCAGTCTCCCCCCCGCACACATTTGTCACTTTGCCGCACTGTGGGAGCTTGCATGTTACAATGAGGCTGAAAGTTATGCCACCAGTATCTCAGATACCAGCAGGGTCACCCATGGTGAACAGGTTTGAGCTGAGCTTCCAGACTAAGAAAGATTAGGGAGTAGGACCTGGCAAACCATTCCTGAAACAACTAGCCATTGAAAACCATATGAATAGCAAAGGAAAACTTTCAGCTACAGTGCCAGAAAATGAGCCCCCCAGATTGGAAGGCACTCAAAAGACTACTGGGGAAGAGTTGCCTCCTCAAAGTAGAGTCTACTGTGATGACGGAAATGGAGTAAATCCCCAGGGACCTCCATTTGCTGATGTGGCACAACTCAAAATGAGGAGAAACAACTAAACATCCACTAATAATTGGAACATGGAATGTACATAGTATGAATCTAGGAAAATTAGAAATCCATTAAAGAGAAATGGAGCTCCTAAACATTGACATTCTAGGCATTAGTGAGCTAATGTCGACTGGCATGGGCCATTTTGAGTCAGATAATCATACAGTCTACTGTGCTTAAAAGGACAAACTAAAGAAAGATGGGGTTGTGTTTATCATCAAAAAAGACATCTCAAGATCTGTCATGAAATGCAAGGCCATCAGTGATCGAATAATATTCATACTCCTACAAGGAAGGCCAGTTAATATGACTATTATTCAAATTTATGTACTCTCCACTAAAGTCACAAATGAAGAAAGGGAAGATTTCCACCAGCTTCCACAATCTAAAATAGATCAAACATGCAATCAGGACATACTGATAACTTCTGGTGACTGGAATGCAAAGGTTGGAAACAAAGAAGTTAGCTCAGTAGTTGGGAAATATGGCCTTAGTGACAGAAACGACGAGGGAGATTACATGATAGAATTTTGTCATACCAATGATGCTTTCATAGCAAATACATTTTTCATCAACATAAATGGAGACTACACACATGGACTTCACCAGATGGAACATACAGGAACCAAATTGATTACATTTGTGAAAAGAGACGATGGAAAAATACCATTTCAAATGTCAGAACAAAACCAGGTGTTGATTGTAGATCAGACCATCAACTGCGCATATGCAAGTTCAAACTCAAACTGAAGAAAATTAGAACAAGTGTACGAGAGCCAAGGTGTGGCCTTGAGTATATCACACCTCAGTTCAGAGACTACCTCAAGAACAGTTTAATGCATTAGACAAAATGATATGAGACCAGACGACTCATGACATAAAAGATATCATTCATGAGGAAAGCAAAAGGTTATTTAAAAGGCAGGAGAAAATGAAAGGACCAAATTACATGTCAAAAGATGCTGGAACTAGCCCTTGAACGTAGAGCAACTAAAGTAAAAGGAAGACATGATGAAGTTAAGGAAATAAACAGAAGATTTCAAAAGGCAACTTTAGAAGACAAAAACAAATATTACAATGACATGTTCGTAGAGCTGGAGACAGAAAACCAAAAGGGAAGAACACACTCTGTGTTTCTCAAGCTTAAGGAAGTGAAGAAAAATTCAAGCCTCAAATGGCAATAGTGAAAAATCCTACAGGGAAAATATTAAACAATGCAGGATACATCAAAAGAAGATGGAAGGAATACACAGAGTCACTGTACAAAAAAGAATTGGTAGATGACCAACCTTTCCAAGAGGTTGCATATGAAGAGGAACCAATGGTCTTGCAGGATGATGTGGAAGCTGCCTTGAAGGAATTGGTGAAACACAAGGCTCCAGGAATTGATGGAATACCAATAGAGATGTTTCAACAAACAGATGCCACACAGGAGGTGCTAACATGTTTATGCCAACAGATTTGGAAAACTGCTACTTGGCCAATTGACTGGAAGAGATCCATATTTATGCCTATTCCCAAAAAAGGGGATCCAACTGAATGTGGAAACTATCGAAAAATATTATTAATATCACATATAAACAAAATTTTACTAAAGATCATTCAAAAGCAACTGCAGCAGTATATAGACAGGGAATTACCAGAAAATCAAGCAGGATTCAGAAGAGGGTGGGGAACCAGGGATATCATTGATGATGTCAGGTGGATATGAGTCGAAAGCAGAGAATATCAGAAAGATGTCTATCTATGTTTTATTGACATGCAAAGGCATTGGACTGTGTAGATCATAACAAATTATAGATAACACTTTTAAAAATAGGAACACCAGAGCACTTAATTGTACTCATGAGGAATCTGTACATGAACCAGGAGGCAACTGTTCAAATAGAACAAGGAAACGCTGCCTGGTTTAAAGTTGAGAAAGGTGTGCATCATGGCTGTATACTTTTACCATATCTCTTCAATTTATATGCTGAGCACATAATCTGAGAAGCTGGACTTAATGAAAAAGAATGTGGTATCAGGATTGGAGGAAGATTCATTAACAACCTGCCTTATACAGATGACACAAGTCTACTGAAAGTGAAGAGGATTTAAAACATTTACTGAAGAAAATCAAAGAACGTAGCATTCAATATGGATTGTAACTCAACATTAACAAAACAAAAATCCTTACAACTCAGTCAGTATGCAACTTCACAATACATGGAGAAAAGATTGAGGTTGTCCACAATTTGGATTTAGTTGGTTCTACAGTCAATACCTGTGGAAGTAGCTGTCAAGAAATCAAAAGACACATTTCTTTGGGAAAAGCTGTGGCAAAAGATCTCTTTAGAGTATTGAAAAGTGAGCCAGGCGCTGTGGCACACACCTGGAATCCCAGCGCCTCGGGAGGCAGAGGCAGGAGGATCGCAAGTTTGAGACCAGAGGCAGTCTACGTAATTTAGGGAGACCCTGTCTCAAAAAGTGAAAAAATGGGTTGAGGGTGCAGCTTAGTGGTCCAGCACTTGCAGAGCATGCAAGTGCGAGGCCCTGGGTTCAACCTCCAGCACCGCAAAAACAAACAAACAAACAAAAAAGTAAAGATGTCACATTGAAAACGAACATGCACCTGACCCACGCCATGATATTTTCAGTCATATCATGTGGTTGTGAAAGCTGGACATTGAGCAAGGGAGACAGGAGAAGAATTGATGCTTTTGAATTATGGTGCTGGAGATGCCTATTAAATATACTATGGACTGCCAAAAGAACCAACAAATCTGTCCTAGAAGAAGTGCAACCAGAGTGCTCCTTGAAAGCAAGGATGACTAGACTGTGTCTTACATATTTCGGACATATAGTCAGGAGAGACCAATCCCTGGAGAAAGACATCATATTTGGGAGAGTGACAGGTCAATGCAAAAAAGGAAAACCCTTCACCAGATGGGTTGACACAATGTCTGCAACAATGGGCTTAAACATAAATGAGATTATGTGCCTGGCACAGAATGGGAAGTGCTTCCTTCCGCTGTATGTAGGGTCACTATGAGTTGGACTTGACTCGATGGTACCTTACAACAACAACTGCAGTCTCTCTTCTCTTCATCTTCTGATAACCACTAATCTACTTTATGTCTCTATAAATTTGCATATTCTTGACATTTCATATGAATGGAATCAGCTTTCTAATGGCAACATTTAGCTAAGGCATAAAAAATAAGGTTATGTTGTCTGGAGTTTCATCTAAAACATCAAGGTTATATACAAGATAGAAAAAACCTACAGTTTTAGAATAATTAATAACCTTAACTTGTTTTAATACTTCAATACAGAATTTTGAGGACTGTCTATTCAGATTGTCTATCCTCTTGGGCAAGAACATATTTTGGTTCTTTTAATTGATGAAATGAAGACTGAAGGATGCAAGCAATAGAGACTAGTTAGCAGTCTTTTTATCCTCCTAATTCCTAGCAATTAAAAAGCAAAGCAATATCCAGACATTACCTGTCATGCTCTCAGGCTCCTGCTGAAGGCTGGATTCTTCTATGGTCTTCATGGCTCAGAGCCCAGAGCTGACCACAAGTGTGCCTGGTGGGTTTTGCCCACAGCATAGCACAGGCACTTCTGGGGACAGCTGGATTATTGTTTAGCAAATATAGGGGAAAACAGAGAGGGAAGTTGTCTCCCTTTCATAACTTTCCCAAGAGTAGGAATTGTGAGTTCATGGCAACATTTAGTCACAACAACTGTTCTCATCTTATTTAGGATGTATAGCATATATATTCTCTTAATCTATTTACATAGACAACTATATCAAGAATGAAAGCAGTGCCAGGTGCCAGTGGTACACACCTGTAATCCCAGTGACCTGGGAAGCAGAGGCAAGAGGATTGTAAGTTTGAGGCCAGAAGCAGCCTGTGTAACTTAGTGAGACCCTGACTAAAAATAAAAAATGTAAAAAATGGAGGACTGAGGGTGCAGTTCAGTGGAGAGCCCTGGGTTCAATCCCCTAGTACCTCCAAAGGGGGGGGGACAGAGAGAGAGAGAGAGAGGGAGAGAGAGAGAGAGAGAGAGAGAGAGAGAGAGAGAGAGAGAGAAATGCCTGCACTAAAACGTATCCTCGTTTCCTTTATATTCCACCCAGGATCCTGCCTATTGATGGTACCACCCACATCCAGAGCAAATATTCCCCCTAGGTTAATCCTCCCTGAAAATAGCCTTACAGGCACACTCAGAGGTGTGCTTTACTAATTTCCTAGGTGCTTTTCAGGGCTGCGGTTTAGCTCAGTGGGTAGAGTGATGTGCTACATTCTCTGAGGACCTGGGTTCGATCTCCAGCACCACAAAAACAGGAGAAGAACTTGACAGTCCCAAAGCAATCAGCCATTGAAAACCTTATGAGACGCACTGAGACTTGGCACCTAACAACAACAGGTGCTTTTCAATCCACAAGCTGACAATTAAGATTAGTCATCTTGACACCCAAGCACATCTCTTTAGTTCATACCAAATAAATACAATAACAAAGCCAAAATTTCACCTAACACAACATAATTATCCTGTATATAAGCAAAAACTTATTCCTTCCCCAAAGTCTCAACAGTTCAGCATTGCTCAAAAAACCAAGTCCAAAGCCTACTGAGACTCAGGGCAATCTCTTAACTGTGAATGCCTATAAAAACCAAAAACAAACAAAAGAATTTACATAGTCCCAAGAGACAATGGCATAGAATACACATTCATATTCCAAAAGGGAAGAATGGGAGACATATAGAAGCGATTTGGGACCAAAGCAAGACTGAAATCCAGCAAGGAGAACCTTAAATCATATAGCTCTGTGTCCAGCTTCTGGGTCATATATGGCATAATGTGAGTTCCAAAAGGCTTTGTTGGCCCCACTCTTATGACTTTGGCAGCTACAGTCCACATGACCTCTCTCCTGGGCTGGCTCCATTCACTGCCTGAGGATTTCCCTGGCAGATATTGCACATTTCTGCATCTCCAACTTTGTTGGGTTTCCATTGCAACTCAGGCTTCACCCTTACAGCTTCACCCATCATCCTCTCAGGGGCTGCCTGCAGTGACTCTAACCCTGTCACATTGCCTGGCCTTTGAAATCTGGGTGGAAGTCTCCATGAGCCCATAACTCTTGCATTTTGCATGCCTAAAAAACAGAATAATGTGGATAACATCAAAGTCTGCTGGCAACTTGAGCAGTAACCAGGTGTCATGACTAGGGCCTGGGCTGCTGAATCCAGGGAAATGTTTCCATAGGCATCCCTGCAGGGTGCCTCAGTGGCACTTTTTCCTTAAGGGAAGGTCTTTCCAAACAAGTTTTCATTTTTGCACCATTGACCCTGCTATGGGAAGTATCTTGCTGATTCATCCCGAGGTGTCTTCAAAGCATCTTTCCTATTGTCCTAGTTCAAAGACTTTGGTTTTTGTTTGTTTGTTCAATTGTTTGTTTGTTTGGTTGGTTGGGTTTTTTGTTGTTTTGCTGCTTTGTTTCATTTTGAAACATTTTGAAATAGTCTCTCTATGTACCCTAGGCTGGCCTAGAAATTCAGTATGTAGCCCAGGTTGGCCTTGAACTCATGCCCCTCCTGCCTCAACCTCCCAAATGCTAGGATTACAAGTGTAGTGCTACTATGCCCAGTTTGAGCTTCTTTCAAATGGCATAAATGTCTTTAACAACCACACCTTCCCTGTCCAAAATTTTAAATGTGTTCCTCTTCTGGTCAAATTGCCTACTTTTAAAATCTTTCAACTCTGCCTTTTGGTCACAATTCTCACTGTAAATCTGGTTAAAACCAATGACCAGTGACCATGGAATAGTATAAATACTGAGCTGCCTTGAAATTTCGCCTGCCAAGTAAAATAGTCTGCCATTTTAAAATTCAGCCTCTTACTAGATTTCAGGGCACTGACAAACTGTAAACAAGTGCTTCGCTAGAATGTAACATGAATGGCTTCCAGTTCAATATACAATAGAGTCCTCATTTCCATCTGAAATCTCATGGACACAGTCTTTACTATTTGCTTGTCTCTCAGTATTCTGGTTTTTTGAACTCCCATTAGAATTACCCATTAAATTCTACTTACAGCATTCTAGGGTTTTGCTAGCCTGCATTTTCAAACATTTCCAAGTTGCTCCTATAAACCAGTTCCAAAAGCTTCTGAACCATATTGTCAGGTAAAGTCACACCAATGACCCCACTTCTTGGTACCAATTTTTTATGTTAGTTAGCTTTTCATCTCTGTGACAAAAATCCTAAGAAAACTACTTAAAGGCAGGAAGGATTTAAATTGGCTCATGGTTTCAGAGGTTTCAGGGGAGGGTATGGCAGAGAGAGCAGTTCATATCATCATGGCCAGGAAGCAGAGAAAGAGAATGCTTGTGCTCTGAAATTGGTTTTGAGTCTGGGAAAAATTCAACAAAGGATTATTCAAAGTATCACTTATGTGTTTTTACTAAGGAAAAACATTAAAAGTGAAGGAATATGTATATTCAGATTAACTGTCCTTCTTTTGCAGGACTAATGATTTTACAAAAGAAAAAAGTGAAACAACAGAAAATCTTGACTTCTATACTGCCATACAGTAGGTTTCTTATGGTATCTTCCAGATTCAAGATCCTTGAGTATAGAGGATTGTGCTTCATTTGTCTTTGGGCCTTTCAATGCCCAGAACAGTATTTTTTTTTCTCTTTTCTCTTTTCTTTCTTTCTTTCTTTCTTTCTTTCTTTCTTTCTTTCTTTCTTTCTTTCTTTCTTTTTTCCTTTCTTTCTTTTATGGTACTAGAGGACTGAACCCAGTCATGCATGTTTTGCAAGCACTCTACCAGTAAGCTGCACCCCCAGTCACTTTTTCATTTTTTATCTTGAGACAGTGTCTTGCTAAATTACACAGACTACTTCTGCTCTTGAATTTGTAATCCTCCTGCCTCTGCCTCCCAAGTCACTGGGATTACAGACTTGCACTACCATGCCTGACTCTAGAACATTTCTTAATAGTTTGCTGAAATCTGTTCTCTGGGCAAAGAAATAAACAGATTGCATGAAGGGTGCTGAAATATGGCTCAGATACTACTGCAACTGAGTCATTACTGTTTAGACAACCTTGCCTTAAGGGTCTAGCAAATGGAGCAATATCAAACTTGTTGTTGTTAGGTGCCATCAAGTCGGTATCCTACTCATAGGGACCCTGTGTACGACAGGTGAAACACTATCGTCAGTGCTTCTCTGCTGTTCATAGGGTTTTCAACAGTGGATTGATTTTTGGGAGTGGGTTGCCGGGTCTGTCTCTCAAGCCTGCAGCATCTGGTGTTCCCAGGCGGTCTCCCATCCAAGTACTAACCAGGCCCCACCCTGCTTAGCTTCCAAGATCTGACTGGATTGGATGCCACGGGGCTACGGCTGCAGGGAATATCAAACTAGACAAATGAAAATGCAAATTGTGAGGCAATAGGTTGTGGATAATTTAATTTCAATTTAGAAAAATGATATATTTCATGTAAAATTTAGAAAATCTTCATATATCACTGGGAGCAGTACAAACTACTATAGTTTTTTGGAGAGCAATACTCGTTAAATTTGAGAATGCCTCTACTCTATAAACCAATAATTTGATTCCTGCCTAGGTATAAATCCTTCACAGATCACTGAGGAGACAGAAATGGGTTTGTTTATCATGGTTTTGTTTGTTGCAAAGAAAAAGAATCAAAATAGGGGCAATACCTTAGACATGGGCAAGAGGGGCCTTTGCTTTAGTCCTGCTCTTTAGAAGTCTTTGCATATCACAATGACAGAAACAGTATGTTCCTGAGGTACACATGGGTGCCTTAGTCACTGATTTGGTACTTGTTGTTGTTGTTGTTGTTAGGTGCCATCGAGTCGGTATCCGACTCATAGTGACCCTCTGTACAATAAGGGAAACACTATTGTCAGTGCTTCTCTGCTGTTCATAGGGTTTTCAATGGCAGATTGATTTTTTGGGAGGGGGTTGCCAGGTCCTTCTCCCAAGCCTACAGCTTCTGGTGTTCCCACATGGTCTCCCATCCAGGTACTAACCAGGCCTGACCCTGCTTAGCTTCCGAGATCTGATGGGATCGAATGCCACAGGGCTACAGCTACAGGAGATTTGGTACTTAGGGCTGGCATAACCTGACCTGTAAGCCTAAATATTCTCTGCTGTGACTGATGCTACTTAGGTTTCCTGGAAATGCATATACATATCTTATGTCCTTTAAAAAAGGTGTGTGTGTGTGTGTGTGTGTGTGTGTGTGTGTGTGTGTGTGTGTGCTGAATTAGAATGCTGTGATATCTTTAGGTTGTACTGCTGGTAACCTTGGAGATAGACCCTCCTTACACTCCAAAGCATAGGGAGCACTTGAGTGGCAAAAATGCTTAGATAAGGAAAAAAACAAATTAATTATTTGATGTCTTTCCTCTCAGATGCTAAAACTGCAATAGATTCTTATGTAATGAAGTTTCCTTTCCCAGTAGTGCTGAGCATCCATTCCTTTCCCTCTCTTGTTGTTGTTAGGTGCTGTCGAGTCAGTATCCAATTCATAGGGACCCTCATAGGGTTTTCAATGGCTGTTTCAGGATTGCCTTGGGAGTGATTGCCAGGTCCTTCTCCCATTTTCGCGGTGCTGGGAATTGAACTCAGGACCTCAGAGACTGCAGTGCAGCGCTCTACCAACTGAGCTAAATCCCATCCCTCTCTTGGTGTTCTAATTTGTGGTACTCATGAATTATCACTATATTTGCAACAGATAAGCCTAGCAGCCGAGGAGCATTTGCAACAATGAGCAGTTTATAATACTCAATGTGGATGGGTATGATGTAGACATAAGAGGCTTAAAATGGAAAATTAATTATTTTCATGTGCAATGAAGTGGACAGAGAGCTAGAATTGTGAAGAATTTTCTTTGTATAAAAATATATGAAAAGGAGCCTGGTGCCTTGGCCCAAACCTGTAATCACAGCACTCAAGAGGCTAAGGTAGAAGGATCACAAGTTCAAGGCCAGAGGCAGCCTGTGCAACTTAATGAGACCCTGTCTCAAAATAAAAAATAAAAATAAAAAGGGACTGGAGATGTGGCTCAGTGGTGGAGCACTTGCCTAGCATGCAAGCGGTCCTGGGTTCAACCCTTGGAACAAAAACAAAACAAAACCTCTCTCTAGAGAGAGAAAAGATTTTACCTAATTTTCAGAAAACTAAATTTTAAAATTTGTTTTATTTTGCTGCTTTTTCACTCTGGCCATCAAACCCAGGGCTTCATACATGATAATCAAACCCTCTACCAATAAGCTACATCCCCAGTCCCTTGATTCCACTTTATTTTAAATAATTTTGACTGAATATTCTCATAATCATTAATTATATTTTTACTGCCTTTTAATTTGATAAATAATTTTGAAGATTTTAGAAGAACAAACTTTTTTAAAAAGTATATAAATTATAGTTTTGATTGTTTTACTTCTACATTTATTCTATGTTTTAAGTGGAAAATATTAAGTTGTGTGAACTCTGAACACATTACAGGTTATTTTTTGATTTAGATCAATAAGAGTGAATACAAGTCAAGGTCATTATACATATAGAAAACACCAAAATGGAGTGGTAAGAGAAAAAGAAAAGCTGAAAATAAAGGAGATAAGAGTCTTCATGAAAGAGGGAATAGACTTAAATTTTTAAAAATTGGAACCAACAAAACCAAACAGACTTGTATTGAGAATGAGTCATATAAGATTCTTTTTTTGTTGTGTGTCAGAATAGTCCTGGAATGACTATGCTGACCTGCATACAAGAGACAAGCCAATTTCTGTCTTCTTTTTTTTAATCAGTAACTTTTTAGTGTATAGCTTAATGAATGTAATTATGACATTTCCACATGTGCATATCATTGTACATTGCTCATGTTCATCTCCCATATTACCCTCTCATGACTCCCTCCCCTGCTTTGATCTCCTTTCTCCCCACCAGTAGTTCCCCTGTTGCTTGCATGTCTTGTTCCCCTCTCTCTCCCTCTCCCTTTCCCTCCTTCTCTCTCTCTCTCTCTCTCTCTCTCTCTCTCTCTCTCTCTCTCTCTCTCATTGGGTGCAACTTATAGTGACTCTGTGTACAACAGAATGAAACGCTTCCCTACTCTGTGCCAGACATTTTGCTCTTTTTTATGTTTAAAACCATTGCTGCAGACACTGTGTCAATCCATCTAGTTGAGGGTCTTCCTTTTTCTTGTTGACCTGTCACTGTCCCAAATATGATGTCCTTCTCCAGGGATTGGTCCCTCCTGAGAAGATGTCCAAAATATGTAAGACACAGTCTAGCTATTCTTGCTTCCAAGGAGCACTCTGGCTGCACTTCTTGGATGAATCTGTTGGTATTTTTGGCAGTTCATGTTGTATTCAATATTCATCTTATCTATCTATCTATCTATCTATCTATCTATCTATCTATCTATCTATCTATCTGCTTGCCTTTGAGTGCAAAATATGTGATATTTCTTTCTTTCCCCCTCCTCCTTCTCTTTAGTCTCATTTCTCCTCCTACACAGTGCCCTTCTACTTTCATGACCTACATATTAAAATATTAAATATATATTGAAATCTAGAATCCACATATGAGAGAAAACATGTGATGTTTATCTTTCTGGGTCTGGCTTGTTTCACTTAAAATGATGATCTATAGTTCTGTCCATTTTCTAGCAAATGCCATAATTTCATCCTTCGGTGGTGTATGTACACCACATTTTCCTTATCCATTCATTTGTTGAGAGATACCTAGATTGATTCCATATCTTGACTATTGTGAATAGTGCCACAATAAACAGAGCCCAGCAAGTGTTCCTATGGTATGTTGACTTATATTCCTTTAGATATATACCCAGAAGTGGTGTATGTGGGTCATATGATAGTTCTGTTTTTAGTTTTTTGTGGAATCTCTGTATATTGATTTCCATAGTGGCTGCACCAATCTGCATTCCCACTAGCAATGTACAAGTGTTCCTTTCTCCTTGCATCCTCACCAGCATTTGCTGTTGTTTGTTTTGTTGATGCTAGCCATCTGACTAGGGTGATATGATATCTCAGTGTAGTTTTTTTAATTGGACATTTTTAATGTACACCTTAATGTGATTCATTCTGACATGCTTTTCATTGTGGTATTTACACATATGCATTTTGATGTACATTATTCATATAGGTTCCCCCTTACCCTCTTGTATGCCTCCCCCCACCCTCCCCAACTAAGTCTTCTCTATCATTTACTAGGTAATAATTTTCTATATGTACTTGAGTCCCAGTTCTATTTAAGATAGAAATTTTTCCTGTAGGGAACTTTGTTATTATCTTGTCAGAATAATTGCATGCATTTTCTAGACCATTTATATTGACACCATTCTTAGCTTTTTTTTTCCATTTTATTTTGATCCAATGTTTGAATAGGATGTTTCCTCCTTATAATTTTGATTCAACTCCCACAAATGAGTGAGAACATGTGGTGTTTCTCTTTCTGAGCTTGGGTTCGTTCACTTAAAATAATTTTCTCTAGTTCCATCCATTTTGCTGCGAATGACCTTATTTCATTTTTCTTGATTGCTGAGTAGTATTCCATCGTGTATATGTACCATAGTTTTTTTAATCCATTCTTCTGTTGAAGGGCACTTTGGTTGGTTCCATATCTTTGCTATTGTGAAAAGTGCAGCATTGAACATGGAGATGCAGGTGTCTCGGTGGTATGATGACCCATCTTCCTTTGGGTAAATTCCCAGTAGTGTTATAGCTGGGTCATAGATCTATTTTCAGTTTTTTAAGATATCCCCATATTGATTTCCACAGTAGCTGGACCAATTTACAGCTCCACCAACAATGCAATAGTGTTCCTTTTTCACCGCAACCTCGCCAGCATTTGTTGTTATTTGTTTTATTGATCTTGGCCATTCTTACTGGTGTAAGGTGAAATCTCAGAGTTGTTTTAATTTGCATTTCCCTAATGGCTAGGGATACTGAGCATATTTTCATGTGTTTCATGGCTTTATGGACCTCTTCATTTGAGAACTGTCTACTCAGTTCCTTTGCCCATTTGTGTATTGGGTTATTTGGTTTTGGGGGAGTTTTTTTCTTGAGTTCTTTATAAATTCTAGTAATTAGACCTTTATCTGATGTATAAAATGCAAAGATTTTTTCCCATTCCGTGGGGGTTTCCTTGATTCTGTTGATTGTTTCTTTTGCTGTGCAGAAGCTTTTTAATTTCATGTGATCCCATTTATCTATTCTTGTTGCAATTTCTTGAGCAATTGGAGTCCTATTAAGGAAATCCTTTCCTATGCCTATATGATGGAGTGTATTGCCTATCTTGCCTTCTATAAGTTTTAAAGTTTCTGGTTTTATGTTGAGATCTTTTATCCATTTTGAGT
>VMDO01028782.1:0-23447 GCA_007922755.1 Pedetes capensis
GGCCACACTGAGGCGCTACTCACCCCTCTAGAAGGGTGAACATCAAACAGATCGACATTGCCAAACATTAGCCAGGGGGTGGAGCAACTGGAATGCTCCCACAGCCAAACTTGCCTGCAAGAACGTGGGACAGTGCAATCTCTGAAAACATTCAGAGTTTCTTACTGAGTTACTATGTAACCCAGCTCATGTCTACACAAAGACTTGCATGCAAGTGCTTGTTGTTTGTAACAGTGCATACCAGGATAGAACCCAAATGCCCATCCACAGGCAAATAAGCAAACCAGTGTAATGGGTCCTGCGGCCACCTCCTCTGCCATGAACCGTGAACCGCCTCAGCATAGCACTGGGGGAATCCCAAGTGCACACTGAGGCTGTAAGGCCAGGCACCAAAGAGCACCCGCAGTGCGAGCCTGTCGCCGGCCAGGTGGTCCTCTGTCTCGGCAGGAGAGAGGTCACACGGGGACTCGTTCTGAAGTGAGAGCAACTTACACAATTGTTACAGAGAGGCAGCCCCGGAGACCACGCCACAGGCAGAGCAGCCTGGGCTCCGTGTCAGGACCGAGCAGAGCATAGCAGAGGGCTTCCTCAAAGGCAGGCCAGGTTCTGGGGCCAAGCGTCCACGCCTAGGTCCTTCTCAGTTACCCCCCCACACCGGTGGTCATCACGTGCTGAGAAGGGAGCGGGCCGGGCGTGGGCGAAGGCATCTTCAATCTCCAGAGGGTGGTGAGTGTTCTTCCTGTGACAATGAGGCTAACGCCAGGCAGGGCTCTCCTGCGCATGCTCCAAGCTATGCCAAGGCCCGGGGCTCCTGTGGGAAGGGTCCGGAGCTTTGTCGCTCCTCCCACCTCAGGGCGGTGACAACTGCCACCTCCGTGGCCTACTAGCCAGGGCCAGGGCAGGCAGCCCTGCGGTTCCCCAGTCCTGCCATCTGCAACCCCAGGCACCATGTCTGTCTTGCTGCCTGTCACAAGTCCCCAGGGTAAAAGTCCACAATCCTTGTCACTCAGAGCACGTGGCTAGGGCCAGGGAAGGAGGGACTGGGAAGGACACAGAGAAGCTTTGGGGGGATGGAAATGTCCCATAAGCTTGACTTAAAGGGGGTGTGTTTGCTGCATACAAAGTGCACCTCGGTGAAGCTAAAAATTTATTCAGAACGCAAGCCCCTCTCCTCTCTTTGCTCCTTGCTGTAGATCTCAGTGGCCCCTGACAGGCCTGTGATTTACTTATGTCTTATGGGGTTTTGGGTCTTCCTCAATAGGAACAGGGATTTTTGCTTCTTTTTTATTCCCTAATGGACACCCCTTGGGAGAAGGACCTGGCAACCCACTCCCAAAAAACAATCAGTCATTGAAAACCCTGTGAATAGTAGAGAAGCACTAATAATACCGTTTCATCTGTTGTACGTAGAGTCGCTATGAGTTGGACACCGACTCGATGGCACCTAACAGCAACAATAATGGATACCCTAGAGCCTAGGACCAGGCTCTTCAGAAGGCCTCAGTGAGTATTTTCTAAGTTAACAAGTTAATGAGCGAAGGACAAGTTAGAAGGACAGATCACAAGCTTTCATAAAAGTTTGACTATTTGATCCGGGTGTGGTGGTGCATGCCTGTTATCCCAGTGGCTCCGGAGGCGGAGGCGGGAGGCGGGAGGATCGCAAGTTCGAGACCAGAGGAAGTCTGCGTAACTTAGTGAGACCCTGTCTCAAAAAGTAAAAAAAAAAAAAAGGGCTGAGGGTGCAGCTCAGTGGTCCAGCACTTGCAGAGCATGCAAGCAAAAGGCCCTGGGTTCAAGCCCCAGTACCACACACACAAAAAAAAGTTAGACTATTTTACAAGAACATGGTTTACAGCAGGGGTAGGCGTGTGGCCATGGGTGGAGGACAGGGTGTCTGTAAAGGAATTATTCAGCCCCTGTGGAAGTGACTGTGGTGAGGACGGCTGGCCTGTGCCAGGACGGGGGCTCCTTGCACAAGCGAGGCTGAGGATGGGTACAGGGTGGATAAGATCGGACATGTTCCCTTCACAACAGACATAGAAACTCAAACCTCAGCAGACTAGAACTTAAATGTGAAAGGCAAAACTTTAAATCTTAAAGAGAATAAGGGAAAATCATTCATATAACCTCAGAGTGGGTAAGGATTTCATAGCAAGCCACAAAACCCACTAACCCCAGCAAAATGATTAATCAATTTAGCTCCATTAAGGCAATAACATCTGCTCATTATAGGCCATTATGTATTCTCTTTATTTTAAAAAATGCATAATAAAATATTTATAAGTAAATGCAGAGGCATCGACATTTTAATGTGAAAGGGGTTAAAGTGGTGGTGTTGAAAACAAAACAAGACACAGTAAAGGAAGTGAAAAGAGATCCACTCGTAAGACGTATGCAACTCCCACACCTATAATTTAACAAGCGATTACTATCCTGAATATGTAAAGAACTCTCACAAATCAACAAGAAAAGAACAGTAACACAACAGAAAAGTGGACAGGGGTTACAGAGAAAAAATACAAATGACAAACAATTACTTCTATCCCATCTGATCTCGGAATGTAAGCAGGGTTGGTCCTGGTTAGTCCTTGGGTGGGAGACTGCCTGGGAATACCAGGTGCTGTAGGTTTGGGAGAAGGACCTAGCAGCCTACTCCCAAGAAACAATCAGCCATCAAAAACCCTATGAATAGCAGAGAAGCACTGACATAGTGCTGGGCATAGCACAGTGTCAGAGTGCTTCCTTTTGTTATACATAGGGTTGCTATGAGTCAGACTCGACTCCTGGGCACCTAACAACATTATTAGCTCAACCACCATGAAATTAAAAATGCAAATTAATGTCACAATAAGATACTTTGTGAGACCTGCCAGGTAGTAAAAGGTAGGACATCCAAGGAGAGCGAGGGCTATGAGCTGTGGATCTGCAGGGACTTTTAGACGCTGTGGTGGTGGTGGTGGTGGTGGTTGGCAGGCGCCATGGAGTCAGGTCTGACTCATAGTGACCCTCACAGGGTTTTCAATGGCTGATTGTTTTGGGATTGCTTCAGGAACGGATTGCCACGTCCCTCTCCTGTTAGACACAGCTGGGCATGGGAATTACACAAAGTAACTTGGGGGACACACGTTTGCATCCCCCCGGAGCCCCACAATCGCACACCCCACCCCCGGAGCAGTAAGTTGATCTTCAGGTGGTATTCGCGGAACCCCCAAGATGTGCTGGGAGTTTTAAACGCAGCCTCTCGCTTCACAGCAATGCCATTTACAACGAGGAGCCCTGATGGGGGGCGAGGCTGTGCAGAAGTAGACACAGCCCCAGCTGACCAGCTGGAAAAGGTGCTCAAGGGAGCCGAAACCTTGGCCAGGCCCCCTCCGCAGGCCGATGCTGCATGGCCGCAGTGGGTAGCCACTGGTGCAGCAGTCACATTGCTGAGGAAGGGTGGGTGCTGACGGAGCCAGGCTGGGCCTGGGGATAAAGCAAGCCCGTTCCTCATCCTGCAGCAGCGTGGAGATGCTCACGTTACTCGAAAGTGCACGTTCTTTTTCAAGTGGGTCAGGAGCCACCAGCCTAAGTGGCGGCCATCATGTGGCTCCTGAAAGCAGCACCTGGCCCACTCGACGCGGCTGGCTCCTGTCCTCCGTGGTAGTGAGTCCCCACGGTGCAGGCAGCGAGGCCCCGTGTTGTTATTAACAGCGGATGCCAGGAGACTCCTGTCCCAGGCCCTGGGGATCCACAGGAGAAAGAGACACAGCCCCAGCCTGGAACGTGGCCCACGGGGAGCTGGTGCAAGACCACGAGTGCTAAGCTGAAGCCCTGGACCACGGGGCCGGGCCTCCGCCCTGAACTGACTCCACTGGCAGCCAGAGCTCACCCAGGCAGGGCCCCGCTGCCTGCTCCCAGCTGGTTCTACAGCCTGCTTTGCAATAGCTGTGCCAAGGGCTCCAGGCTCCCCCACCCCACCCCCGGACACACACATCTCCCCTCTTCTGAATTCACAAAGGCTGTTTCCCATGGCCCGGCCCCCCACCCCACTCTTACAGGGACAGAAATATAGGCCATGTCCAGGAGTAAAAACAACTGACCTCCCAGGTGACCCTGCGGCAGCCCTCACAACAACCCTGACGGTGCGCACCTGTCAGCCCCGCACCAGGAAGGGGAGGCAGGAGGATCGTGAGCTCAAGGCCAGCCTCCACTACATGGGGAGCCCTGTCTCAAAAAGATTTAAAAAAATATATACTAATAGAAAAAATCCCAGCCCCAAACACCACAGGCTTTCACAGGACGTCACGAGGGCTTGGTGAGTTTGGGGGTCTAAATTCACTTCCTCAGACTCGCCACTTGAGGGTGAGGTGGCAACCGAGGTAAACCGAGTGGTGTGGCGGCCCTGGCGCAGTGCCCTCCAGAAGCCTGGTTTTGAGTTGCTCCCAGAGCCTCGGGTGGGGCCCGGCTTATGTAACTTCCCAGTGAGAGACAGGTAGGCGGTTTCGCGTTTTTTCTAGCAACGGGGAAGCTCTTGTGGTCCTATGTGTTGAGCGATTTTTAAAGATAGCCAGGCTTGCCGGGCGCGGTGGCGCACGCCTGTAATCCCAGCGGCTCGGGAGGCGGAGGCGGGAGGATCGCAAGTTCGAGACCAGAGGCAGTCTGCATAACTTAGCGAGACCCTGTCTCAAAAAAAAGTAAAAAAAAAAAAAAGGCTGGCAACACAGCTCAGTGGTCCAGCACTTGCAGAGCATGCAGGTGAGAGGCCCTGGGTTCAACCCCCAGTACCACCAAAAAAAAAAAAAAAAAAAAAGATAGCCAGACTCGGAATCTCAGGATCCCCCTTTCAGAGCACTCAGTTTCTCTCCAAATGGAGCTTGTGACCCACTGCGGCCGCGCCTCCCAGCCTGCCGTTGCGGTTAGGCGCATGTGCAGTGTGTTTGGGCTGCTTGTTCATGACCCCTCACTGCCCAGCTAGAAGGAAGCAGCGTGGGGACAGTGACCTGCGAGGTCTGCTGCAGAGCACAAAGGGCGGGTCTCCAGAATCCCCTCTCACGTGCTGCCAGGGCTCATAGGCTGCCCCTTCCTCCCCACACCCCCGCCTCCCTCGGTTGGTCTCCCACTGCCTCCTATGCATTTCGGAACTGAACTTGGCTGCCTCCTCTCAGAGGAGAGCTGAGCTCTAACTGGGCAGATGCACTCCACTGGGGCTCCCGATCACCCACGCACCTTCACCAGAGAGGCCCCAGAGTGGTTCATACCTGCCTGCCCTATCCTGTCCTCAGCATGGCCACCAAGGACACCCAAAGGGGAGTCTAGCTGCAGACTCCTGCGGCTGTGTCCCTAGGACCTGTCTTAGGGATGCCTTGATGCTGGGGGAGGGATATGACCTGCAGCCTCCTGGAACCCTATGACCCTCGAAGACAGATGTTGTTGTTTTTGTTAGGTGCCATCGAGTCAGTATCTGACTCATAGCGACCCTCATAGGGTTTTCAATGGTTGACTGTTTCGGGATTGCCTTGGGAGTGGATTACCACGTCCTTCTCCCATTTTTGCGGTGCTGGGGATCGAACCCGGGACCTCAGAGACTGCAGAGCAGTGCTCTACCAACTGAGCTAAATCCCAGCCCCGAAGACAGGTGTGCAAATCGTAAATCTGCCACCGCCCCCGTTGTTCTGTGGCTATGTGAACATCGGAGCATGTCAATCACTCAAGACATTCCGAAAAGACAAATCGGTGGCATTTGGCGTGGCTCAAATGACAGTGCACTTAGCATATCTGAACAGTGAGACCCCTGTCCTGCGTGTTTTCTGACCCATATGTGGCATTTCTTTGTTTTAAATTTGGCTCAGTCATCCACAGTTAAAACCAGGACCTTTTGCTAAACACCTGAATTTCCAGCTTTGCTTGAAAAACCTGGAGCTCAGCCCACCAGGGCCTGCACCACGCAGCACGGCTGGCTGGGAACAGCAGCAGCCCCGGCCTCAGGCCACCGACTCCCACCCTCAAGGGGCGGCAGCGTCTTGCCTCCTCCCCCTGCCAGGCCCTGCAGGAAAGCCTGGATGCATCCCAGAGCGCCAGGCCACAAACCTGACCTACCTCCTGGCGTGGAGGCTCCAGCAATTCCTGCAGGTCTGGCCCTGCGCAGCGGGAAGCTGGGCTTCTCTGTGCCTCTCAGAGAGGAGCCGGCTTCCCCATGGACACCCGCTCTGGTGCTGGCAGGGCCTTCCCGCTGCGCGCCAGGCCTCCAGCTGGTTTCCCTGGGACACTGTATCCGTCAGCATCTGTGGACATTGCACGGTCTCAGCACTTCCAAGGCTTCCACAGCTGCTGATCCGGGCCGGCCTGGGGCAGTGTGACTGATGGACCAGAGCTGTCCGTCCCAAGCCTACATCCCACATCCCCTCGCCAGCAGCCCAGGGGTCCCTGGGAAGCCAGCTTTGTCCTGTCACCGACGGCAGGGAGGGTCTGCAATGCTGCCCGGTCCATCCTGGTGGTTCCTGAGACACACGTTCGTTGTCATTGGAAGGAGAGCTCGCTCCCTGGCCGGCAGCCTGTGGGCTCTTTCTTTTAACACAGGAAGTCAAATTTAGTTGATGAGTATGTGTACCCCCCGGCCCACGGTCCTTCCGCTGCATCTGGCAATATTTGTCATTTAATCAGTGCTCAATAAATATTTAGGAACTAATGTACAAATGAGCTGGGATTTAGCTCAGTTGGTAAAGCGCTGCGCTGCAGTCTCTGAGGTCCCGAGTTCAATTCCTAGCACCGCAAAAATGGGAGAAGGGCCTGTCAATCCACTCCCGAGGCAATCCCGAAACAGTCAGCCATTGAAAACCCTATGAGGGTCGCTATGAGTCAGATACCGACTTGACGACACCTCACAACAACAAATGTACAAATCCACAGAATCTAATAGAATCATGACTTGTTTTCTTTCTTATACCCCTTCGTGCTTATCCTTGTTTCGGACGTGTAGCTTTTGCGTTTCTAGGATGAGTTCTCATTGGTTGCCTCAGATGACTCTTCCCCTGTAAAGGGGGGCTGACTCTCGGAGGCCTCTCCACCCATATTCATTGGTGAGGGTCCTAGGTTTGGGGATGCTGCTGTGTTGACAGATTTTGATGTGACTCTAGCATCATAAAAATTAATACACTCTGGAAATAAAATTGTAGAGCTATGGTGTTGTCAGGTCGTTGTTAGGTGCCGTCGAGTCGGTATCCGACTCATAGTGACCCTCGTAGGGTTTTCAATGGCTGAGTGCTTCGGGATTGCCTTGGGAGTGGATTGCCAGGCCCTTCTCCCATATGGTGTTGTTAGTCCCTTGAAAGTTTAAAGAACTCTCTAGAAAAACCATGGGGCACCCAAGCTGTACAAGGAGGCAACATGGGTGATTTTCCACATATTTCTGATGGATTTGGGCTTTTTTGTGGCCTTAAGATGGTCTTGACGGAAATATCATCCTCTCAGCGTTTCACTTACAACCTCTGCAGGTCTGTGTTTGTGTTCTCCTTCTGTTTGCTGGTTTAGAATTTGTTTCTTCTTGTTTAAATTCACTGGAACTTTGTCTAGAGTGTGTGTGTGTGTGTGTGTGTGTGTGTGTGTGTGTGTGTGTGTGCATATACATATATGTGTATGTGTATATATGTTTATCTGTATCTGCATTTGTATGTATGTGTGTCTGTACATGTATGTGTGTATATATGTGTACATGTGTGTATATGTATATGTGCATGTGTATGTCTGTGCTTCTGTGTATGTGTATATGTTGTGTGTTTGTGTGCATGTGTGTGCATGTGTATATATGTGTGTGCGTGTGTATATCTGTATATCTGCATGTGTACATGGATATGCATGTATCTGTATGTGTGTGAGTGTGTACATGTGTGTGCATGAGTGTATGTGTGCATGGGTATCCGTGTATCTGCATGTACACACATGTGTATACGTGGGTTCGCATGTGTATGTGTGTATATGTGTATGTGCATATGCATATATCCGCATGTGCGAGTGGGCATCCATGTGTCTTCCGTGTGTGCGCGTGTGTATATGTGCACAAGTGTGTGTTGTAGGGTAAACCTTGCAGAGCCATGGTGTTCCCGAGTCGTCTTCCCTCTGTCTGTCTCATTTCTCTTCAACTTTTTCTTATAAAGAAATTTGTCATTGGATTCGGGGACCACCTGGGCAATTTGAGACCTGCTCTTCACCTCAAAATCTCTCAAAGACCCTTGCTCCCAATGAGGTCATTCCACAAATCCCAGGGCCTGGGTTTAGATATCTCGGGGAGGCCACCATGCAACCTAAAGAGACAGATGCTGGACAAACTGCTAAGCAAAACGGCAGAAGCGTCCCTAACATCTTTTCAGAGCCCACATCTGGGGGGCAGGTAGCCCCGTAAGCCAGAGCCCCCAATGAAGCCCTTCTCCAGAGGATGGCATGGGGTCGAGGGGAGAGCAAATTTATGGTGGAGGAACGTGGAACACACCTCCTCCAGGCCAGTGAGGTCCACATCGTCAGTGACAAGTCCTGCCTGTGCCCTTGACGTGACGTGGAAGGTGACAGCGGTGCCTCTCCTCTGTGGTCCTCGTCCCACGATCCCACAACCGCAGTCTGACCACAGACCACATCAGACAGTCCCCACGGAGGGCCGTCCTCCAGATTCCCGGGCAGCTTCACAGCTGTCACCTTCATCCAAGCAAGGGACATCGGAGAAATGCTCACGACCAAGAGGTGCCCCAGAGACCTGATGACTTGATGCCATATGGGGTCGTGGACGAGGTGAGAGCCCACACCAGTGAGGATGGAGACTACGAAGCCAAGGTTCTGCGAGCAGGGTCCGCCTGGGCAGGAGGGGAGGGTGTGCAGAGCGTGCTGAGGAAAAGGAGGCGTCACAGAGCAGATGACAGAAGAAATCCAGGGAAGCAGCCTCCTTGAGACAACATCAGGATTCAGGAGACACCATCAGCGCAGAAAGCAGGCCATTAACTCCCATCAGCGAAAAGTGCAGCTTTTGAAAAACAGTTCCCTCGGTGGCCACGCAGGCCGTTACAGCGCCAACAGAGCAAAGCAGGATGAGCACAGAGCCGCTTCCAGAGAGGGACAGTGAGTGCCATGGAGCAATGCAGGATCGCAGGGGGACACTGCAGGGAGGGAGGAGGAGGACCAGGGGCTGCTCTCAGAGGATGGCGGCGAGGGTTTTCTGGAAGGACGGAGAGCCAAGAGTCCTCGGATGGGCTGAGCTGAGTGGGAGAAATGCCAAAGACAGTGTCCTGGAGCCCCAAACACAGACGCTGACAAAGAACCACGCTGCCCTTCTGCCAGCAGGGGGAAGAGGTCAGGAGAGAAGAGAGAAAATGTTCAGGTGCCCAAGAAAAGCCAGGGTCGCTGAGGAGGTGGGAAACAGGAAGCGAGGTTGGGCGCCATCCCCTTCTGCTGGTTGAGGACCTGCCCGGCTGGGGCAAGAAGACCCCTCGGCCCACCCAGCCGCACTCCACAGCTGCTGGCCCTGCACAGCCGTGCTCTGCTCCGCATCCCAGCTCTCCTGCGAAGACTGGAGGTGCGGCAACCCCAGGCAGACAGGGCCCTTCGGCAGGAAGTTCCCCGGAAGCTCTGCTCTCCAGAGCCAAAGCGATCGTGCTGCAGTGCGGAGGCAGGGGCCCCAGCCACCAGCCAGTTAGAACCCCCACGCAGGGAGCACAGAGACCCTGCTTTAGCAGAGACATCTCAGGGTGGCTTTGACTTCCAGGTCTGGACCTGAGGCGCTGCACCCCCCGGAGGGGCCAGGGAGGCCCCCGCTGCACAATCCCCATCTTCCTGAATCACAACGGTGTATGTCACAGCGGTGTGGCCGCTTAGCCTGGTATGGAGCAATGCCTGGCCTCAGGCCGGTGGAGCCCCGGCTCCAGCCTCCGCAGAGGAAGGCCGGGTCCCCTGCCTCCCCTCATCTTTGTTGTTGTTGTTGTTGTTGTTGTTGTTAGGTGCCGTCGAGTGGGTATCCGACTCATAGCGACCCTCTGTACAACAGGGGAAACACTATTGTCAGTGCTTCTCTGCTGTTCATAGGGTTTTCAATGGCAGATTAATTTTTGGGAAGGTGTTGCCAGGTCCTTCTCCCAACCTACAGCTTCTGGTGTTCCCAGGCGGTCTCCCATCCAGGTACTAACCAGGCCCGACCCTGCTTAGCTTCCGAGATCTGACAGCATTGGATGCCACAGGACTACAGCTGCAGGCCCCTCATCTTTGAGGAACGCATATCTCCAACCATGAAAAACAAAGTTGTAGCAATCAAACAGCAGCAATAGCAGCTATGGGTCCCTGGGCCCTTCCTCTACGTCTGTGCTTGATGCACAGTGGCATACCTCGTCCTCACAAGCCCAGAGCCCCTCCGTTATGATCATCCCTGTTGAGCAAATGGGAACCACTGAGGCACAGAGTGGTTAAGCAACCTGGGCCTTGTCTCACAGCCAGAAAATGATGTGGCCCCAATTCCCTGCTTGGCCTGCACCAACTCTCAGGACCGTTCGCCTGTCTCTCAGAAAGCCACACGCAGCACCTCTGCATACACGAAAGCGTCCAGGGAGCCATGCTGTGCCTGTCCCAGAGCTGTGCTGCTGCGGATGAACTCAAGGGAGCCCTATTTCCCACCTCCTCCAGGGAGGCTGCCGAGAGCTCCTTGTCATCTTTCCCTGCAGCAGGCAGGAAGCTGTGGATCAGCAGCTGTGGACCATCATGCTTTGGCCACAGGTCGTTTTAGAAAGGTCACCCCTCAGCCCTGCCCATCCCCAGTCCCTAGGAAGTGATTTGAAAACCACGGGTAGCCCATATGCAACCCAGGACCACAGGGCAAGGAGGGGCACTGTGGTGGGGTGGGGGGAGGCCCTGCTCGGAGTGACCCTGAGCAGATATGGTGGCCTGGGCCAGGTAACTCCACAGTGGGGAACTGCTGCAGGCTGAGGGTCTGTGTACCCCAGAGCCTGAGGCCAAAGCCCCAGCCCCCAGGGTGGGGAGACATGGAAAGGGGGCCGTGGGGAGGTGATTAGGGTTAGACGCGGCCACAAGGAGGGGCTCCTGGTGACGCGGTCAGTGCCCCCCAGGAAGAGACCTGGAGAGCTGCTCGCTCCCTCCACGTGAGAACACAGCGAAGAGGCTGCCGGCCGCAGGCCAGGACACCAGAGGGGCAGCACCTCGATCTCGGACCTCCAGCTCCCGGGATGGTGAGGTCAGTGTCCAGTGTTTCAGCCCCAGTCTGTGGTTACAGCAGCCCGAGCCAACTAGGACAGAACACATGCCAGGTGACACCCGGAGGAGGGCAAGAACGCCGGAGCCAAGGAGGCTCTGCCGGAGCTCTGGGAAGCAGCTCGGCCTGCCCGCAGGCTATAGGTTGGGGCCCCCCAGGTCCAAGGCTCCAGACTTAATGGACACCTGGAGGACCAGCGGGAGGTGTCTGTGAACTCGGGGGTCTGTAAGGGAGAAGAAGCCCCAGCGTGGTGGCCACAGGAAGACAGGAGGACGGGGGCCGGGAGGGGTAGAAGGGAGGGACAGCAGGGGTCAGAAAACAAGCATCAAGGAGCAGACATAGCCATGACGCTGTGCCCCGGGTTTTCACGCTCCGTCTGCTTTCTGCACTCCTCAAAGCAGTCGGCCGCAGAGGGAGATTGCAACGGAAACTTCAGGAGGGTTTGATGAGGAGCATTTGTAGCCAGTGTTTAAATACCCAGGGAGATTCTATCTGTTGAATCCATCTTTCGGCTCACAGGGCATGAAAATCACGTGTGGCCATTCAGGGAACACCGGGCGATGTCTTCCTGGCCATTCTGCACCTGCAGACTCAGAGGCCATCAGCAAGAGAGCTGGGGGCCCTCACGGTGCTCCTGGGCTCCTTGGACCATGGGTCTCTACCACTGCCCCGAGTGTGCCCACCTGCCCGCCACACCTGCCCCACAGCCTTCCTGTCTGGCACCTCCTGGAAGCCTCCTCCTCCTCTCTGGCCTACAGCTGTCACCGCCCACCTCCAGCCCTCACGCAGCCTGGGCTCCCCGAGGGCAGGGAGAGCACCCTGAACATGATGATGGATGAGGGGATGAAAGAGACCCTGAACCCCAGAAGGGGAGCCGGATGAAGAGAGAAGAGGCCCCCTGATGCTCCCACATTGACCTAGTAGCCCAACGCGACCCCACCAGAGTCCTGCTGACTTCATAGGAAGCAGGGATCTGAGTCCACAATTCGTGGGCCCGGGGCCCAGAAGAGCAAAGAGGTCTAGAGAACGAAGAAGAAAACAGGGGACCCTGATTCACTGCAGCCAGGAGGCACGGGCATCGAAGCCGAGGCCAGTGGAGACCAGGGGCATGGGGCAGCTGGCAGGACGCCTGTAGCCTCCGAATGGCAGAGTTTCGGCAAGGTGTCCGTGGCCAACCTGACAGGAGAAAGCTGTGCATTGGAGGAGGCTCGGGGCTCTCGGGAGGTCCGCAGGCGCCCTGAGCCCTCCCCATCTCAGTCCTGCCACAAGAATGTCCCCGGTGCTGTGGGGGCATCGCTGGGCCAGAGCGGAGCAATCCAGTTGGAGAGGATGGCAGCGGAAGGCCCCAGGCTGGAGGGGGGACAGGAGCAGTATGCTTGGGAGGGGATGAGGGACGTACAGGGTCTCCCAGCCTTAGCCCCTGAGAGAGGGCTCTCGGCCCAGACAGACTCCAGGCAGATCCCGCACGTGTGGACAGGGGATCCAACCATCCTGGGTCACTTGCGTGGGTGGGAAGTTTCTGGGGACGTGGGCTGGGCCGGTCCCTGCCCTCCCAGCTCCTTGATGGGAAGCTGAGCACCCCCACCCCCACCCCAGGCAGGGGCCTCAGGAGCGTCAGTGGGCTCAGGGCTGCAAGTTTCCAAGGTGGCCTCAGATGCCCCGGGTGATGCAGAATCCAGCCTGCCAGGCTTCCTCCCCTCCACGGCCTCCCTTCCCACCCAGATCCCCCACTCCTGGCTTTCCCTGGGGTGATGGAGCCCAGGGAATTCGCCTCAGCTCCTCAGGCCTGCACAGGGTTAAACCTCATCGGTATCAAATGCTAGCAGTCACAGAGCCAGGACCCTGTCTCCTCCCACTCAGCTCCCTCGCTTTGCGCGCGGTGGGGTAAGGAACACCCGGTAAATACGAAGCAGCCACCCAACGGCAGCAGCTCGCTCTCCGTCCATGTACTGGGACGACGCTCCTGAGTAATTGGAAAAACCGTTTCCTGCGTCAGCTAGATTTTAGTACTGAAATGGAAGCCAGGCTTTTCATTTAAATTGGGGAAGAGATTTAATTCTCAGCCTTTTAGAAGTGCTCAAGAAAACAGAGAATCTCTTTTTACAGAGAATATTGTACCTTGAATCAAAACGAGCGTCAATTACCATAATGGTTGTTATATAAAGAGCGTGCTTAGTCATTTTCTTTTTCTCAAACTATTTGTCTGAAATAAGAAATGTCTCCAACGCAGGGAAAAGACCGAAGTGAACTAAGATGTGTTTGCACCCCCAGAAAATCCACAGTGAGTGCCCTCCTGGAGGAAGCCAGCCACTGCAGGGGCCGCATCAACCACAGCACGCCGGTTCCCATTCCCACGCCGCACCCCACGACTGAGTGAGAGGTGTGACCACCCAAAACAGGCTGGCCACGCCCCCAGTGCTAAGCAGGCCCTAACCCTCCGCTCAGAGCTCTGACCAGTAAGAATCCTCTGGAATCTGAGCCTGCTAATACAGGCAGCCTCCGTGGCAGGGGCCCACGTTTGCTTCGTGGATGGAAAATTTCGTGACGGGCCAGAGTCTGGCACATTTCACTTTTGAATTTGGTTCACGGAGACAGATGTGGGGGTTTGCGGCGAGGAAGCCGTGTCCAGGTGAGGCCGATTTGCATGCGGTGCCCCGAGTGCCAGTGGCGTGGCTCACGCGGTATTTTGGCCAGAAGAATGAATAGCCAATTTGCGTCCCTGCAGCTATAGCAGCTGCCGGGAAGTTGGACAATAAAGTGTCCCCTGCTTAAAATGGACAGAGCTGCTGTTGGAGGGGCGGCAGACGGGCAGCTGCGGAGTCAACCATGGCCTCCCAGGATGACTTGATGTCCAAGTACACACGTCCCTGTCTCAGAGCGTCTGGAGCCCTCCAAGCCTGGGGAAGTGACAGCTCTCAACCGGTCCATAGAGAGTGCTCCCACACCTGCCAAGTGCCTACCGCTGGTGCTGGTCAGTCAGCCGCTCCGGCAGGGACTGACGGCCACTCACACATCCCACCTCCTGCCCTGGCCTCCCAACCTCTTGGTCCCTGCAGACACAAGCTGGCCACGGGGCCCGCTGCATGGGCTGCCAGGAGGATGGAGCCAGTGACCCAGTGGAGGTTCTCAGCAAGTGGAATCCTTGTCCACGCTTAGATCCAGGAGGCGTTGCCTGGCAGGAGGTCGGGAAAGGGGAAGCCGACAAAATCCCGAGGGCTGTGGCGGACTATGCGCAAAGCAAGGTGAGGCCCAGAGAGGGCCAGGTCCACTCCCTAGAGGACGCTGATGGGTGCCTCCTGGACCAATTCCTGAGCCATCCTGGGGGTCAGGCCAGGGGCTGTGGTGAGAGTCACGCCCCTGCCTCACCTGGACAGAGCGAGGAGGAGGGTGTGGGGTGCGGGCTGTGGCTCTCTTACCTGCAAGAGCATCAGCCTCACCTGGGAGAGGAAGCAGCTCGCTACACATCCCACCTTCTGGGGTACCGGGCCCCACCTCAAGGTGCTCCCTGGTGTCAGGTGAGTGCCCGGCCCTGCCCGCTCCTGGCCTTTCACTGGGGCTGCTGCAGCTTCCAGCTCTGGGGGAGTCCTCGTGGGTACCACAGAGTCAGACGACCACCACCGCAGCGCACGCGCAGGAATACAAAAACCTGTCGCTCAGGCTGTGGGAGAGGGAAGGCCTCAGCCAGACGGCAAATAAGAAGGAAGCCCTCACCCTGGCATCACCAAGGCGGCTCAGAGCGCAAGCCCGGCTAGTTTGGGTTTCCGGGGCTTTGCCAGACAGACCCCACCCTCGGAGCCTCCTGCTTCCCGAGGTGATGCCCATGGGGTGTGAAGGGATGAGGAAGGCGGCCGTGGAGCGCCAGGCAGACACAGCTGGCTTTTGCCACCACAGCATCGACATGGAGCCGGCAAGCGTGTGCCAGGTCTGCGCTGGTTCCAAAGCTGGGCCCTGCAGGCGCCCAGTCAGGTCCAAGCAGCCTCCTTAGCCCAGGACACCGCGCAAGAGCTGCTACCAGTTAGAGAGAGTCCTGGCGACACTGGGATCTGTGCTTCTTGGCGGGTCATGGGAGGTGTGCGGAGGGGGGACTTTATGTCCACAGTGACCTGAAAGCCATGAGCGAGTTGATCCTCTTCTAGTTGATGGGCTGGGGTTCCTGATCAACGTGCTTTTGTGTGTGTGTGTGTGGTACTGGGGGTTGAACCCAGGGCCTCGCGCTTGCATGCTCTGCAAGTACTGGACCACTGAGCTCCACCACTGAGCCCCAGCCCTTTTTTTTTTTTTTTTTTTTTAGACAGGATCTCGCTAAGTTACGCAGACTGCCTCTGGTCTCGAACTTGCGATTCTCCTGCCTCCGCTTCCCGAGCCACTGGGATGACAGGTGTGCGCCACCGTGCCCAGCTCTGTGTCAACATGCTTTTTAAAATGGACAGAGAGAAGCCGAGGGTCGGCATGGGGGAGCATGTTTTCTAGGTTACATGGCAGGATCCCAAGACTCTGACAGAGTCTTGTGGCTCCCAGCCTTGTCTTCCAAGGCAGCGCATCGCCTACCGTGGCTGTAGGTGCAGGGAGGGTCTTGGTGGTCCAGGGCCTCCCTTGGTCCTCTCCCATGCAGGCCGGCCTCCTTGGAAATGTCCCTCCAGATCTCTCCTCCCGTGTTAGCTGCATCCACGTGGTCAGCAGAGTCACTGGCCCCAGCTCCCCTCTGAGTCCACCCTCTGGATGCAGGTGAACCCACACACGCCATCCATTCATAGGCACCTCCCTCCTCAGTGGCGCAGGGTCCCCGCCATCTGCCCCCCACTCTGCACACCCTGGCGTGTGGGTGCTGCTCGCCACTGTCCTGGGAACCTAGAAGGACGTAGAAGCCAGGCTGACTCTGTCCCGTGGCGGCCCTAGCTGACTCCTCACCCAGCAGCTTCAAAACACAGGGCCCCCTCTAGGGGCTGGAAATCACACAGGTGTGGTGGGGCTGCGTGCCCTCGGGGGCTCGGAGCGAAGGTCCGTCACTGGCCCTTGAGCTCCTAGTGGCTCCTGCACCCGGCTTGCAGCCGCCTCACCCCAGCTTCTGCCTCCCTCTGTCCCTCCAATCTGCACCCGCCTGACCCGTCTGACCCTGTCCTCAGTCATTACATTGGCAGAGACTCTGCTTCCACAGCCACCGCACCCCGAGGTTCCCAGCTGACATGAACTGGGGGGACACCAGTCACCACAATCAAGGACAAAAGGCAGAGCACTGAGAGCGCCCAGCAGAAGAGCGGTCAGCAGCTGCCCCTGTGTCCTCTCCCTTCCCCATTCACACAGGGCCTGGGAACCACCGCCATGGCTGTTCACATTCCAAGGCACCCAGTCCTCAGTCCAGGGCGCCCGCTGCAGGGTTCTGCCCCTGGGACCCCCAGCAGTACCCCACCAGGGCCTTTCGGGGGGTAGGTCCCGAGGGTGCCTGGCTTCCCTGAGTCAGCAGGAAGTGACCTCGAGGGAGGGGACCTAGGCCAGTCCACCAAAAGGAGCCCCCAGGGAGGTCCAGGCTGGGGCGGGAGGGGTCCCTTCATGTACTCAGCACTGTCCACAGATGGGTCCTATGGGGGAGCAATTATCTCTTCTTCCCCGAATGCAGCTTGGGGAGGCCCTGGGCTAAGGGGTGAGGACATAGCTCCTCCCTGCCCCCACCAGCCTTGGCCGGCTCTGCAGCAGGCAGCCTGAGGGACACCGTGGGGACTTGTGGTAGCCTGAATAACATCCCCGAATCCGTCCCCATCCTCGTGCCTGCCCTCCCGTGCCCAAAGGGGCTCTGCAGGTGAGAGTGAGTGAAGGATCTTGAGGTGGGGAGACAGGCCTGGGGGCCTTACGAGGGGACGGTAGAGGGTCAATCAGAGGACACGGCCACAGGAGGTCAGAGGGACCGAAGGCCAGGGCCCAGGCAGAGGAATGCAGGCAGCAGAGCCACCAAGAGCACCGAACCCCGCCGACCCGTGACTTCAGCTGGGTGGCACTGAGTTGGGACACCAGCCCCCCCCCCCCCAGGCGAGCGTGCTGTGCTGCTGGGAGCCACCCAGGTGGTGGCCACTTGCTTCAGCGGCCACAGGAAAGACCCCCAAGGTCCCCATGAAAGGGAGGATGGAAAGATGGGGCGGAAGGAGGAAGGCAGGTAGTGGAGGGCTGGGCTGGGTGGAAGCCTGGAGTGGACGGATCCCTGGGCTCACCCACTAGGTTCCCGGGCAGAGCGCGGCACCCGGCAGGCGGTATCTTGGGGCAAACTCAGTTTGCACCCTGGGGTTCACCATGACAGCTCTCTCTGATGAGCGGAGCCAGGTGCGATGGTCAGGAGTCCCACCTCTCACGCCAGGCCCCTGTGCCCTGCTGCCTCCTGTCTGGGATGGGAGCTGGAGAAACTGGAGCTGAGCTTGGGGTCCTGGGGTCAGAGAGGAGGAGCTCAGCCAGGCACAGTGGGCAGAGGCCTGGGGGCCACAGGGAGCCAGAGCTGGGAGGGGCTGAGGGGACACTGCCCACCGCACTTCCCAGCTAGAGAGGGGGCCCAGGCGGAGGCTGTCCCCAGGGCCCTGCCAGCCGTCCCCATCCCAGGCCTCGCGTATTGGCGGCAGCTCTCGGGGGAAGCTCCGAGAAAGGGAAACCAAGTGAACGGATCCCTGGGGTGAGAGGTTTCCAGGCTCAAAAGGAATGAAATGAGGCACAAATAAAAAGACTGACGGATTTAACTACACCAAATTAAACATTTTGCGTGTCAGAAAAATAACTGAAGGAGAGAGAGAGGGAGGAAGCGGAGGAACCAGTGGGGGGTGGGTGGGGGGGAGACCAAGACAAGGCAAACGCAGATTGGTTGGCAGCAAGCAAACCAGGTAGAGGGTGGCGCCATGGCCAGGACAGCACGCTCCCAGGCCTGCCTGCTGGGCCAGGGCTGTGCTCGAGTTACAGGTAGTCCTGGCTTATGAAGATTTCGGGTTTTTTGACGTTAGGGCGATGAACAAGCGATGCGTGTTTGGAAGAAACCATGCTTTGAACTTTCCTTTTCTGGGCTGGAGCTGCATGCGCTCCTCTCTGCGACACTGGACAGCGGCAGCGAGCTGCAGCCCCGTCAGCCCGCGGTCCCGAGGGGACACGGCCACGCTGCAGTGTGCTGTGTGCCGAGTGAGGAGGCGCGGCCGGTCTGCTGCACTCACTGCATCTGCACCTACGGCGTCTCCCCTTACGATGTCTTCATCAGATGGGACCTCCTCTCTGCGCTTGCTCCCAGCTGTCCTAGGAGACGGGAGTCTGGTTAACCCATTCACAGAAGGTGCAACTTCTGGAGTTCCGTGACTCAACTGCAATCCCACGGGTGCCCAGGGCCGGAGCCGGGACCCAGGCTGCCTGGGCCGCCCACCCTGCTCTCTTGCTCTCACACAGTAACCACAGCAAGCGGCTGGGGGCCGCAGGAGAAGCAGCCAAGCCCTGGGAGAGGCTGGGCATGCGCCAGGCTCCCAGCCTGTCTTCACCGACTTGAGATGCGCGTGTTTTCCCCAGCAACATGGAGGCTGCCCAGGTGCAAGCGCAGAGAGCGGGTTCCGTATGTGGGTTGGCACAGCCTTGGCCCCTGGATGTGTAAAGCTACCCACGGGGAAGACACTGGAAGGGGGCACAAGGGTCTGTGCGTGAGCGCCTCTCAGAGAGGAGGGCAGCAGGTGACTGCTGGGCCCCGCTTGGGCTTGTCACATTCATTCCACAGACGCACGCAGCATCGAGTGCCAGCTCCTGCTCCAGCTGCTCGGCACGTTCTAATCAGAGGGACGCGGGGACCAGCTGTCCTGGGTTCCACTGAGCTGAACTGAGCAGGCTCCTCACGGGAGGAAGGTGAAGCTCAGAGCTCCGTGCGCTTGGCCTGGGGGGTGGGGGTGGGGCCTGTGAGCGCCCGCGTGCGTGTCTGTGCGCGCACGGGAGGTCCGACAGCTCCGCACTCCGAGGGGGCCTGGCCGCGCTCCCTCTGCCTGGCGTGACTCCGGCCTATTCTGAGCCCGGCACCTCCTCACCGTTCGGGAATTCATGACGTACCGGCCTGCGGAGGGTGCCCGCGTGAGCATACTTGGTAGCCAAAGTGAGTTCAGAGGGTTGTTTTTAAGAATGTCAGAAAAACACTGGAAGGAGCCCAGGACAAATCCTGAGTTGAGGTCCGAGGTCCTGGGTTTCGGGGTGAGTCCCTCTCCGTCTCTGGGCCTCAGTTTCCCCATGGACAAGATGGAGAGTAAGTGACTTAGATTCAAAGATTTTCTTCGCAGAGTCTCCTCTGAGGGAGAAAAGTGAATTTATTCTCACTGAAGTGCCATGGGCTTTGTTGCCAGAAACTTAAGGGTTTTCTGTTTTACAGAAACCAGAGGCAGACGATCCAAGTGAGCCACCGCGGAAGCCAGAACAGCCCCCAGGTCCCCTCCGAAGGCAGCCCCAGGTGGTGAGACGGGAGGACGAATGGCCCTCCCCCACTGGGGTCCCAGGGCTGGGCTTGGAACTCCCTGTTTCCTGGCTCTGTTACCTCCTCCTGGGACCTCAGTTGCTCATCTGTAAGATGGGGCAACAGCAGCACCCTCTTCCCCGTGCTATCGGAGGGGTCAGCAGAGAATATACACAGTACACAGGGCCCACTGGGAGACGGACCGGCAACCCACTCCCAAAAATCAATCCTCCATTGAAAACCCTATGGACAGCAGAGAAGCGCTGACAATAGTGTTTCCCCCATTGTAGGTAGGGTCGCTATGAGTCGGATACTGACTCGCTGGCACCTAACAACAACAACATGAGGCCCACACACAGCACCCTGTCTCAATGCTGAAAACCCACCAGACGCCTCCATTCGGCACTGGTGGAGGGAAGGTGGGAGGGGCGCACCCCTGTACCCCGTGTGCCCCAGAGGAGAGGGCTCTGGCCCGAATGGTGACTCACCTCCGCAAGTGCACACACTGACTAATTCTTAGAAAACAGTCAGCGCCTGGGCCCTTTCTGAGTGTTTGGCCCCACCGCACCCCTGCTTCCTCCAGGCAGGCCCTCCCTGCCTTCCCTTCGGTTTCCAGGGTTGATGAACGGCTCAGGGGCTCCACAGTTCCCTTTTTTGCGTGGGACGTGGAAGACACAGATTGATGATGGGGCCCAGCCAGCCTCGCACTTCTGAACTTGGACTCCTCATTCCAGGGGGCCAGGGGGCCAGGCCAGGAGCTGGGGCCAATGCAGAGCGTCCACCAGGAGCTCACAGAGCCGGGCACCGGCAGCGCCAGGCCTGGGCGTCCTTTGGTCGCTCTGCCCTGTGAGAGCGGGGAGCACGCTGGGCAGCCCCAGAGGGTACCGGCCAGGACAGGCCCCCCACAATGATCTTAATTCCGAGAGGGCTGAGACTCTGTCTCACTCACTGTGGTCACTCCTCGGAAGGATCCTGCGTACACGCGCCCCGTGACTACAGGGATGGGAGCTAATAACTGGCAGGAAGCCTGGCGGCCATGTTTTAAAGAACAAGGGCAGAGGTAACAGTGACGCGGGCAGGCATCTGACTGCTCCGGGCCTCGAACACTTAGCCCCCAACAGCTCTGCTGCCAGAAGAATTTCCTCGATTGTGACCATAACAGGCCTCCTGCGGGGACAGGCACCCGGGAGCCACGGGTGCCACGGCATCAAGTCAAAGAGAAAGTTCTCAGTAACGGAGGCAACAATAATCACCACTATTTATGAGCCCGAGCTCTGTGCTGCCCAAGGCAAACAAGCGCGTTGCTCAGCGTGGGTTTTTATCCCATTTAGGGAAGCAGTGGGGCCCGAAGAGTTTGCCCAGAGTCCTGGCCTCCGTGGAAGCGAGAGAAACCACGCCATAAGAGGAATTTCTGAGAGACACAGGAAAATGTCAGACATGTAGCACTCCCCCAGCCCAAGGAAACACAGAGTCTTTCTCACAAAACGCAAAGGGCAGAGAAAGCAGCCAAGACCAGCGACCAGGAAGCTCAGGCAGGACCCACGTGAGAACATAAGCAACATACGTGGAAGAAAATTGGCCAGAAAACCTGTTTGCAGCCCCTCTGCCTTCAGATGACCCTGAGAGAGCCACTGTGAGGAAAGCAAGCCACGGCGCTGTCATCTGACCCGAATCCACAGCTGTCCCACACTTCAGAGACTGCTGATTGCCCACACAGCCTGCTGGCCCTGGGCACGGAGCAGCGCCATTTAGGAGTGAGAATGAAGAGGGTCCTGAAGCACCAGGGCGGGAGAGGAGGGAAGAGCCATAAACTGAGGGAGAGAAAAAGATGATGGCTGAAGAGGAATTTCCAAGCAACAGGGAAACGTCAGACACAGAGCGCCCGGCCTCTGGAAGAAGCCGGAGGCAGCGTGACTGAGCATCAAGCCAGGGATCCTAGAGAAAATAGAGACCTTCAGACAGTGGAGGGAGAGTGAGAAGGGAGTTGAGGAAAGGAGAGAAAGAGAAGGCATGCCAGAATGCAGTGCACATAGGAGGTTGCAGAGCGTGGGACACACAGAAGGACTCAGAGCGAGGTGGACAGGCCAAGGCTGTCCCCAGAGCCCCACACTCAGCCCTCACAAAACAGATGCCAGAGCCAGGCATGGTGGCACAAGCCTGTAATCCCAGTGGCTCAGGAAGTGGAGGCAGGAGGATCGGGAGTTCGAGACCAGAGACAGTGTGCATAACTTAGCGAGACCCTGTCTCAAAAAAAGTTAAAAAATGGGCTGGAGGTACAGCTCAGTGGTCCAGCACTTGCAAAGCACGCAAGCGTGAGGCCCTGGGTCCAACCTCCAGTACCACGAAAAAAAAAAAAAGAAAAAAACAAAACAGATGACAGAATGGGAGACACATGACGTCCAACCAGTACATGGCAAACAGAAAACCAAGACTAGAAAAGTGTTCCAAGACATAACCAAAGAAAACTTTCCTGAATGGACAGACGTGACATTGCGGAATGCAAGACAGAGTGTGGAGAAGCTATTGGACTTCAGATGCACATGTGACAATTTCCAGATGGTGGGATTTGGAGTGGCTTCCTTTTTCACAATTTTTCCAGTAGCTTAAGTTCTTATAAGGAATAAGTCCCATTTTTAGAAAATAAAAAGGAAAGACAAGGCCAGCGAACCTTGGACTCCAGGACTTGCCTCTTCTGACATCCTAGGAGTCATAAGGTAGCACAGATCACGGGGAAGCTGGGACCTCAGGCCATCTTGGTAAGAGGTCTGGGTTGTGCCCACCCATCCCTAGCTGGGCTCTGCGCCATGAAGGAACCAGGGATGAGCTTGTAGCCACGTGAGGGGCATCTCCTCCCTTGGCTGCAGGCCCCTGGAGAGCTCAGCCTCTTGCAACTTTGGAGCAAGGTCACTGAGGGGCAAAGAAGATGGGACTGGCTCTGTAAAAGCTCTGATAGGACTTGGGGCAGTCTGGACGTGGCATTCCCTTGGCCCAAAGTTGGTCACATGCTCTATTTGGAGACACTTCGGAGGCACCACTATTTGTCCTTGCCACAGTGGTGGGTCTCTATGGTTAACTGTATCCAGCCCATCTTTTGCTCTTATAAATAAAGTTTCCCAGCTGGGAGCGGTGGTGCACACCTGTAATCCCAGCGACAGAGGCAGGAGGATCGCAAGTTCGAGACCAGAGGCAGTCTGTGTAACTTAGTGAGACCCTGTCTCAAAAAAAAAAAAAAAATGGGCTGGGGGTGCAGCTCCGTGGTCCAGCACTTGCAGAGCAATGCAAGCTCGAGGCCCTGGGTTCAACTCCCAGTACCGCAAAATAAATAAATAAATAAGTAAATAAATAAATAAATAAAGTTTCCCTGGAATGTAGCCACAGCCACGCCACCTTCACTCCACAGTGACCAAGTAAGTACTTGCTACAGAGACCAGCCGCTCCCCAAAGCCAGAAGCGTTTCTTATCTGGTGTAGAGACCTCAATGTGCCTGCCCTGCAGGGGGTCTTGATGGGCTTCCTGCAATGACCCCTACGGCATGAGTGTCTGAGACACCAGCTTAGAGACATTCTCTGGGGCCACCAGCCTGCTTGTGGCTCTTGTGAAGCTGCCAGCTCCTAATAACCTGGCACTTGGGTCTGCTCTCTACTGAGGAGAACCTGGAAAAACCGGGGGCATCTGGCTTCCCAAACCTCCAACAGACCCTGCCTGTACTTGCAAGACTGACTCTTGCACACTCATGCTCGCTCGCTCTCTCTCTCTCTCTCTCTCTCTCTCTCTCTCTCTCTCTCTCTCTCTCTT
>VMDO01028783.1:0-23451 GCA_007922755.1 Pedetes capensis
ATAAAAGGAACATAATAATAATCCAAAGAGTTTTGGGGTATTAAATGAGAAACTGCATTTGGCCCACATAGCATAGAGCCTTGTATGTAGTAATCAATCAATATATGTTGGCCATTATTAGCACCTATAATTTTAGGACAGGTAAACTGAGAACTCTAGGAAACCACATATCTATTGCACCTAACAACAATGTTTATACAAAAGAATAAATATGTATAAGGATTTAACATCAATGATTTTGTTCACTGAACAAATATAGATGAAAATAAGTAATATCTATTTTATCAGAGATGAAAGATGGAAAGATGTTGATTACAAATGATACTTAGGGAAGTAGTAAAATTTTCACATTAGGAGAAATTTAAACTTTGGGGAAGCCGTTGTCATGCCCGCTGTCTATTCTTCCCACCTGCAAGATTTTACCCTCCAATGCAAATTCTACAGAGCACATAAATATCTTGCCAGACTTCAAATGTGACCATATTGCTCTTACTTAAATCTGTCAGAATATCTCCTTGTCCCTAGGCTAAAGTGAGAATTCTCCATCATAACTTATGAGATGTCTCCAATCTGTCTGCCTTGGCTGGCTCTTCTCTTGCCACTCCTCCCCTGCTATTCTACAGTCTACTTATATTTATCCCTTTTCAGAACTTGGAGTAGAACTTTCTCTGCTTGTGGTCTTAGCTTTGCTGTTTCTTCTTCCAGGAAGAATATGCTTACCTTTGATTGCCCCTGACCTCTAGCATTTATCCTCCAGGTCTCTGTTCAAATAGATTGGTCTTATTCTTTGAAACATGTTTCTCCTTCTAAATAGTCAATAAACATTTTGTTACTGGAAACATTCCTCATTATCCAAATTTAATTTTTTCCTAAAATTGTGTTGGGGGGAAATTTTAGGATAGCTTCAGCCTACATTTTTTTTTCTTTAAACTAGAAGATTCATGCCTTCCTGGCTCATGGAAGATGCTATTGACGCCCAGCCCACCACTTACTAGCATAGGGACAATACATATTGATACTATACATATCAATACAAACTACACAGATCTCCTCTATTGCAAGCACCACACACTATAATGCAAACAAACAATAAAACGTGTCAAAGATGCATAATGAAAAAATAATGTTTAGAAAAGTAAAACCAATTAATTAATACAATTAAAAATTTTGTCAATTGAAAATTCTACTGACTGAAGAGTTTCCTGATTGAGATTAGATAGATGGAAGCTGCAGTCACTGTGGCTGTGACATGATGGCAAAGTGAAGAAGAGAGAGCAGGGGAGAGAAGGAGTAAAATAATAAATGTTATAAATGTCTCAGGGTCTTCTCTATCCACATCTGAGGAGCTTGCAGCTAGCAGACTTTTTCTTTTTTTGAGTTTCTGATTAAGGCAATAGATGGCTGTAAATTAATATCCCATGAGACAAATGAAAAAATCTAAATGTAAGCTTCTACTTTTGTGTTTTTGCATACACTGTATACAGCTAATGATAGCATGATATTGAACTGATAATTGCATTTTTAACAGGATGTCTCTGCCTATTTCAGGATAATGTTCACTTTCAACATTTTGTCTGCATGACCTATAATTTCTTTGAAAACACTGACATTGTGTATTTTGTCATTTTTCTTCCTCATCCAGCTTTTTAGAAGATGTTCTCGCTTAATCATATTGGAAAGATGGTAGCAGTAACTTCACAGCATGTTTAATAAACATGAGTGCTCTACAATATCCTCCTATGAGAACTCTTGAGATATTGCTGCTGTGCAATTGGCATTCTGTTGCCAGCGTTTGCACATAACTTCAGTGTTTTCATATGCACACGCATGGTTTTTCTTCTTTCATATCGAGTAGTGAAATTCTCTTTAAAATTCTGCAAGTTGTCATAGCAAACATTTGGCTGGTAAGAATATAATAATTCCATTAGGGAGAGTTCAATTTGTTTAGTTCTCTCTCTAGTCCATTAGGGTTGAAGTTGTTCTCCATGAAATCGAAGACTTTGTTTCTATTGTGGTACCAAAGTGATAACATTTTTCATGCTAATAACTCAGAACTGCTTTTAGCTTTCCTTCTATACTGTCTCTTGTAGAATTATGGTTGGAAGACTGGAAACTCCAAGCCCTGGGCTTTTGTGACAGATGGCTTTGATTTTGGTACTGCCAATGAGAAGGCAAAAGTGTGTTACTAGACGGTAGGAGAGAGACACAAATTAATCTCTCTGAAGAATTGCAGTGACAGTGGACTAGTGGTGTCTCTTGTATTTGGGTTTGTCAGTGACAGCAGCTGTGGTGTGGTGGTGGCATCAGAAGACTATTAACCTCTTGGGCAGTGATGCAGCTACGAAGACTCCTGTAGCAACAGCAGTGAATTAGAGTCAGCCTCCTGTTACAGTGGAGGTAGTTTTCTTCAGTTCTTGAGTGCTATGTAAAAATTACCCCCTCCTTTTAAAAAAGTCCTTCCAACTACTGTATTATCTAACTGTATTAAACTTACATTTTGGAAATTTCTATAACCATTTCCATTTTCGTCGCCTAGCCTGACTCATATACAATCATTTGATGCTAGATTCCTGTGAGTACTTTAAAAATGTTCCATAGCTAGTGAGTGTTCTAGGCAAGACCTGACGTCAGCTCTTCTGCACATCCCATCCTCTTTTAAATATCCCACAAGGATTTTCCAATAAAATGCATTAAGGAGACTGACTGAATCATGGGGAGTCTGCTTTGGGGACAGAGATGAATGACAGAGTTTGAAGAAGCCCTACAGAGGAAGTGCCAGTCTCAGAAATGGGGTTGACTAGGCAAAGATTTCCATTTACATATTGTGTTCAGTTGCTCTCTTATCCATGTAAATATTAATTGTCGGATGGACATTGCATTACACATGTTCTTTAGTTGTTCTCTATTACTAAATGTGGAAATGGTGAATTATTATTATATGTGTATTTTATGAACCTTAAAAATAGAAGTCTTCTTTCAGGCTGGATAATATATTTTGGAGGTCAGCAGTGTAATTGTCTATGCAATTCAGATGGTAAAGAGTAGAATAAAGGGTGAAAATTTTGGAGAAAGAAAAGGTACTTAATTTAACTGATACAAATTGTTGCAGTAAGCAGATGTGATAATAAAAGCTTATACACACATACACAAAAGAAGTATATTAAATTCTATTTGAATCTACATCATGGAATTCAACATGCATTTACTGAAAAACTCATACTGATTATATTGTATCAGGACTCAACTGACAGAAAGAACATTGCTTGCACTTAGAGGAGGAAGTTTCTAGGTGGAGAGATAGGGGCAGTGGCCACACGAGGGCAGTCCCAGGTGTCTTAAGGAAGCAAAAGTACTCTTGCTAAGCTGAAAGAGTGATTGGAGGATTTCTATGCCCACCCTGACCCTTCAGAAGCACACGTCATAAACCCAGGATGCCTCTATAAGATATTTGAGATAGTTATGTTGCCTCACTACTCAGTGACTCTGCCAAGGATCCTGTCTATCAACTCTGTCTTACCTTTGCATTCCTCTTTCTCAGACTTTGGTTGAGATCCACTTCTAGTCTTTTCAACTACTGACCTTTGGTCCCACCCCTAATTGCCTTGTGTTGCTTTGGTTTTAGGACCATGTTGGCAAGCACCACAGTTTCTCAAGTGGCACATTTCAAGTTGCCCTGTTCCATTTCTCAGTATTGGGGAGAGACTGCAAGGGTGTTTCAGACAAGTGGACAGAAAGATAGGGTAAACTATATCAAAATTATGCAAGACCTTATAAATAATAGGCTAAGGGATATAACAGTGTGAAATTTACAAAATTGTTCATTCTTTCTAGCTTAGCTCTGAAAATTTATAAAAGACTCCACTGAGAATATGAGAGTGCTATGTCCTTTGTGGGGAAGAAACAATGGTATCTGCCTTTCGACCTGATGACCACCCCTCACTGCTCCCTACAAATCCAAAGCTACACTCTGGCTCTCATAGAAGATTAATAACACTCTTTCTAGAGACTGACAATTTTCAGCATGCAAAATTATCCTCAATGGCAAACAAAAAAAGCCTGAAGGCCTATGTGGAAAGGCTTAAATTCTTAGCTCTTCCCCTTAAGTGGCCACAATTCTGCTTTGCAGTGCTTGTGAGTAGAGATAATGCAAGAGACTGCCCCACAAAATATTCAAAGTTTAATTACTTTGACAAAAAGAACTTTCCTCTTTTCAATTCAGCCATCGAATAATTTCAGAAATGCTAAGTCTTACTAAATCACCTCTTAAATCATTGTTCACAGTGCAGGCTCTTAAGCCAGACTCAATAAAAGATGGTGCTTAAGGGGAAGGAAGGGGAGTTATAAAAGAGGAGGAAGTTTATGAGATGAAAAGAAAAGCCAGCAGGTGAAATAAAAAGTGCATTTCTTCTGTTTGGGTCTACCACACACACTTATTCACAGGTGGGCCCTTGTATGGGCTAAATGGTTTGACCCACACTGATTGGGAGATGAAGTGCTCTAGAGGGAATATGAGTCCATGGGAATTGTCAACACACGTGGATAACTATGGGGCTGGGATTTAAACTCAGTTGGTAGAGCGCTGCTCTGCAGTCTCTGAGTTCCTGGGCTCAATTTCCAACACCAAAAAAATGGAAGAAGGATGTGGAAATCTACTCCTGAGGCAATCCCCAAAAATCAGCCATTGAAAACCCTGTAAGGGTCTCTATGAGTTGGACATGACTGGATGACACCAAACAACAACAACAACATGGATGACTGCCTAGTGCAGAGCATAGGGCCCTAATGACAATCGATTCCCCACAGAGTATCCAAAGGTGTCTTGGAAAAGTATGTGTAAATGAGACCATATCTTTCCTTTTCCATGGGTTACTATTTAAATAAAATCTAACCCCCTTTCCCTGGCCTACAAGAGCCTTTAGAATTGGTCTGTCTACCTTCTTAGCTCCATTCTTCTCTCTCCTTGTTCACTATGCTCTGACATTCTGTCTCAGGTACAGCTTCTCATGAAATAGAGTCAGAGGCAAAATCTCTGTGGCGCTGCTTTGAGTATAAATCCCAGGGAAGTAAGAGCAAGACTAATGTGGGGTATGAAGTGGGGAAGGAAGGAGAGCAGTCCATAACCAAATTCACGGCTGCATTTCCATAAATGCCACTTGGTACTCAGACTCCTGGAAACCTCCTACAGCAACCAAGTCCTGACTTAGAGTTTGTCAGGGAAGAAAAGGTGGACAAATGTATCTGCTGGCTCCCTCTTGTCCTCTGTCTCTAGTATGCCAGTGTCCTTCCTGCATGGCATTGACTTCCTATAACTTCTGGATTTGTAATCTAAACCCTAGTAACAGCCTGTTCTCTGTGGCTCCAACTGGTTTCAGTGCTTGGACCACTGCAGCTCTGCCTTGGCTGCCTTAAAGGAAACTTCACCCTAGGAGCCCCAACATCCAGAGATATAAAGAAGTCAAGTGTGCAAGTACAGGTTCCAAACTGCAGAGTCCTGTGACTAAGCACCATGGGAGCCAGCCTGGGAGTGAGGAAGCAAGGTAGGCAACTGAGGCCTGGGGACAAGTGGGGCTGATCAATTCATGCCAGCACCCAACCTGGGCTCAGTACACCCATCCTGTCCTGGGCACGTTCTCAGTGCAGGACTTCTACACTCTATCCTACACCTGGGACACCAGAATGTCTTAACTTTAGGTTATTGCTCACCTGTCGCTTCCCCAGAAAGGCACTCCCTGGCCACCCTTTTTGCAGATTCTTCTTTCCAGATCCCACTTTATCCCATCCCTCTGTGTAGGTTTTTCATACAATTTATCACTATCTAAAATTATTTCACTTTTATTGAATGATTTGTGTGGCTAGAGACTGCTTCCCTTCTTCATGAATTGGAGGCCCTGTGAAGCTGGGATTCATCTGTCTTGTTCACTGTCATATTCCCAGTCTACACCAAAATATTGGAATAGACTATGTGATTAATATTATTTACTGTAAGGATGAAGAATAGAAGAGAAAATCAGTGAAAGAGATACAATTTCCAACAAAAGGAATTCTAGATTTGATAGAAGGAGACAGGAAATTATTCAATACCCAAAATAGTGTGACAAACGCTGCATTTGAAATAAATTCCAGGTGACAATAATCATCTCAGAGGCATCATCTTAAACTGAGTGGAGGGTCTTAATGACTGATGTTCTGCTGCTTTTTGAACAAAGTCTTAGGGACCCAACAAGCGTTAGCAGATGAAACATATCTAAGAAGCCTGGGTCCCTTTATGTGATCACAAGGTAAAATTTGGAAACTTAACCTCTGCCTGAGTGTGAATATGGCTCTTCCTTCCCTACCTGAGTGATCTCAGAAGAAATATATAAACATTCTTTGCCTCAGACTTCTCATCTAAGTCTGGTATTAATAGGTATAATATTAGCAGCTGTCACGGGCTTAAAGTAAGGAACAAATGAGAAAATCCGTGTATAAATGCTCAGTTCGGGACCTGATCTGTCTAGTACTGAATACATATTCACTATATTATTAGGAATGTTCTTGTTGTTAGGTGCCATTGAGTCGGGTCTGACTCATAGTGACCCTTATAGGGTTTTCAATGGCTAATGTTTTGGGAATTGCCTCAGGTGTGGATTGCCATGTCCTTCTCTCATTTTTGCAGTGCTGGAAATTGAAAGTGGGACCTCAGAGACTGCAGAGTGGCTCTCTACCAACATAGGTAAATCCCAGCCCTGATTAGGACTGATGAGTACTAATTTGTAAATTCCCTAGTAAGTGTTAGGTACTAGAATACCTGGGGCATATGATGATAAGGAAAGTGATCTAAGTTCCTTTCTTGTAGAGCTATCACTAAGCAGGCATAGGCGAGTAAACAGATCATTTAAAAGGCTTTTTAAAATCTGAGTTTCTGTGAAGCAAAAAAATCAAGGATGCCCAGAAGGGCAGTCAACTAAGGCTCAATCAGGAGATGACATTTAAACTGAGATCTAAAGAATGAGCAGAAGCTAATCACAACAAAGAGCAAGAGAAAAGCAGTCTAGGGCTGGGGATCTGTGAGTACACAGGCTTTGGGTTTCGAAGAGGGAAAGAAAGAGCTGTGTCAGAGGCTCTGAAAGAGATGTCTGGAGGGCAGAGATAAGGGTGGGAGGTCTGAGACCTGGCTGGAGAGGTGAGCACAGACAGATCATGCTGGGCCTTGAAAGCCAACAGAATGGCTTTGGATTTACTTCAAAGCACAAGGGAAGTTCATCAGAAGGCTTTGAGAAGGTGAATGACAGGATCCAGTTATGTTTTTAAAAGGCCATTCTGGCTCCTGTGTGCAGAATGCACTGGAGAAGGCCAAGAATGGGAACAAGGAAGCCCATTAGCTGGCAGTGAGGTTGGAGGTTGTTGCCACAAGACATCTGTCATTTAGACAGTGTCTTTGGAACCCTTGGAGTTTTGCCCCCCCCACCCCTTTCTGGTGGCTGTATCCTATAGTGCATAAGAAGCAGGTGATGGATGATTGCACCCCAGCACCCTTGGGGAGGTCCCTATCACTGAGCTAAGTGACGCTTCCTGAGAACATTCACAGACACTGGTTTTTATGGCCCTCCTGACTTTTAATCATGAGTTGCTAAGTCTTAATGCTCTGCAATCATGGTGGTCAAGTGCTTTGATGGTCAAAGTGATTAATCTGTTCAATTCTCAGGGGATACTTGTTAAGTTTTACTGCAACCCTCTGTGTCATCCCCTCCAATAAAACTTCACCTGTGCCTAGTGGCAGAGAGGACTTGTTTAAAAATCATAAGTGATTCATCAAATTGTAGTACTTCTTCAGAGAGAAACTAAAGGTTTATTGTTAAGACTGTCAAACGTCAGGTGAAATGCATTAAAAACATGTTACTTCCTGTGACTTTACAAATTCTATACATTTCAAATACATATATGTGTAAGTGTGATATATATATATATATATATATATATATGTGCCTGCAGCCATAGCCCTGTGGCATCTGATCACGTCAGATCTTGGAAGCTAAGCAGGGTTGGGCCTGGTTAGTACCTGGATGGAAGACCACCTGGGAAAACCAGAAGCTGTAGGCTTGGGAGAAGGACCTGGCAACCCCTTCCCAAAAATCAATCTGCCATTGAAAACCCTATGAGCAGCAGAGAAGCACTGATAATAGTGTTTCCCCTGTTGTACGGAGGGTTGCTATGAGTCGGATACCGACTCCACAGCACCTAACAACATATATATGTAGTCTATGACAAACACCACCAAAATATTTTAACTGCAAAACAACCTTTTCCAAAGGTTAAGTTAAAATAGATGCATCAGCAGCAGAACTAATATCAGCATCATTTCATAGCAATAAAATTAAATTTTTGTCAGTACTGGAGAGGTGAAACCATGGCCTTGTGCCTGCTAGGCAAATTCTGTGTACCATTGAGCTGCACCCCAGTCCCTTTTTATTTTTTCTTTTGAGACAGGATGTCACTAAGTTTTATATGCTGCCTCTGGCCTTGAACTCGTGATCCTCTTGTCTTGGCCTCCTGAGTCACTGGGATTTCAAGCATGCACCACAGTGCCCTGCCAAAGCAAATAATTGACATATATTGATCTTCCATCATTTGCCCTATATTACACTAGGCACTCTGCTTATTGATCTCACGTAATCCTCACAATAAAATTGTCAAATAGCCCCTATTACCCTCTATTTTATAAATGAGAAGAGTAAGGATCAGTGAGGTTATCAATCTTCTGCTGTGTTGTTGTGGTGGTTGTTGTTAGGTGCCATTGAGTCAGGTCTAACTCATAGCAACCTTATGTACAATAGACGATAAACTGACTGACACTGTGCCATGCCCAGCACTATTGTCAGTGCTTCTCCGATATTCATAGGATTTTCAATAGCTGATTTTTTCAGGAGTGAGCTGTGGGGTCCTTTTCCCAAGCCTACAGCACACAGTTCCCAAGTGGTCTCGCATCCAAGTCTAACTAGGCCCGACTCTCCTTCTTCTTGTTATGTGCCATCAAATTGGATCCAACACAAAGCCACGCTATATACAACAGATGAAACACTACCTGACACTGTGCTATGCCTGGTAATATGTCAGTGCTTCTCTGCTATTCATATGGTTTTCAGTGGCTGATTATTTTAGGGGAGTGGGCTGTCAAGTCTTTCACCCAAGTCTACAGCACCTGGTGTTCCCAAGCAGTCTCTCATCCAAGTACTAACCAGACCCAACCCTGCTCAGCTTCCGAGATCTAATGAGATCAGATTCCATAGTGGTACAGCTACAGGCCTGACTCTCCTTAGTTTCCAAGATCAAATGAGATGGGTCCCCAGGGTGGTACCTAGCCCAGCTTTAATGTGGAGTTGGTACTCAGGTAATGATGACGCTGAAGGCCATGTATTAACCACTATGCAATTGATTTCACTGCACCCCACTCCAGATGTAAAGGACAATATCATAACTGTGTGGGGGAGGGAAAGGATAGGAGGTCTCATTTTGATTTCTCTGAATGATATTATCTGTCTAATTCTCATTTTCCTCCATTTTATAAAAAAGAGGTTGAATTGAATGAGATCTCTGGTATCAGGCTGGAATTTTTCCTTTTTCTCTTTATCACCCCTTTGGAAGTTTCCATAATCTATTACAGTTTGGGAAAAATGTGTTTGGCACACCATTTTCTTTAATAATTTGACAAAGTCCAGCATGACACATATAGTTCTTCATGAATCAAAAGCAGCAGAACAGTAGGTATAGGTTTCTACCAGGGAATACCTATAGGTCAGTCACCTGTCTCTGGGTGTGGTTCTCAGTGTGGCCCACCAGAAACCTGGAAAATAAAAGAAAATTGTCCACTGGATTTTATAACTCATGAGACTTTCAGAAGCATCAGAGGACTTTGCTATTATTAAATTTGAAACATGAAAAGTATAGTTGGTCATTTTGTTTGTTTTCTCAAAAAACAATTCCTCCAAAGTTACTATGAGATGGGATTACAAAACAGCAGACTTGTATCTGACAGCATGTCAGATCATCCTGCTGACTAGGCCAATGTTGAGCCCAAGCTGAGCTACTCAGCAAGAGAGATGGAGGCTTGGACCCACAGTGAAACCAAAACATGCTGGGGGAGCCACAGACAGGTGTGACATGCTCTATTCTGTGGTACTCTTCTCTGTACCCTCTGTGGCACCCCTGCCAACAGCCACTGTGCCTCATTGCTTGTTCATTCCCCCCAGTCCTCTCCAGACTCTCTGGTCTTCAATGCACCCACCAGTCATCTCCACATGTCCAGTGTTGGTAGAGGGGCTTCTTCAATGTTCTACACAATAGTGGCTAACTGCCACGACCATTGTCCAGTTATATTACAGCTACATGAGATTACAACATAGTAGTATTGTGTGCATGCCCCTATCCATGTCCCATTATCTCAGTCCATTTATATTCCACTTCTGGTCACCCTGACCTGGCCTAACACTCTACTCCTTAAACTGACTGAGATCTAGATGAGACTCGATGACAAAGGGCTACTCTTTGTGTCCACTTCTTTATACCAGGAGTGTTTAATGGTCACATCTTGTGTGGTGTTTTGTGTATGTCAAGAGAACCATAACCCAGCTGGCTGTTAGTTGTATAAGTCCTGTTTTGGTGTGAAGGAAATGGGTCTATGAAGTTAATTTGCCAATGCTGAAGGAGTGCATCACCGCACTGTGTGAGATTTTTCTTTGGTTGCATGTCATAGTGCTTTGGAAGAGTTGCAGCATAGCCAGGACACTGCCCAACAGCCTGAGTTGCTTCTGTGGAGGTAACCTCTAGACCCCAACACTGGGCAACTTATAGCATGGTCCATGGTCCAACATATCCCAACCAGCAATGAAGCCACAGAGCTACCCCATCTATCTGGGGTAGCTGTGTGCTATGGGTCCAGGCAAGGGTATTAGCCTTGTCAGTGACTAGGCTCACCAGAGATCTTGGCCAACACAGGCCAACGTGTGCCAACATGGGCCAACATATTCTCATTGGGGCTGTCACAACATCAAGCTATGGTACACTGTCCAATTGCCACGATTTACGCCCCCAGTATCAGCCTACAGAATATTGTCCAATTGTCTGTACCTATAGGTAAGGGCTCTGGTTTATTTATGATCACCATATATATAACATGTAGCTCTGCCCACTGGTTACTCAGTCCTGAGCCAGTGTCTTTCTCCAACCAGGCAGGTACCACTGTCCATTGGCTGGAGTTACCCCAGCTGGAGCCATCTGTGTACCAAGACTCAGGGAGAAGTGACAACTTCCCTTCATGTATGGGCTAAGCATCTCTAGTACAGGAAGTTGGGGGGTGGGGTCAGTAAGTTTATCAGAGGTCATAGGGCCTAACACTTGTTGCAATTCTTGGGAAAATGGGCTGGTATTCACCTTTGCCCATTGTTCTACATATGCTCCCTACTTCACTTATGTGGGCATTTGGGTCACCCTTGTCCTAGGGGCAGATACCCATGGCTATATCCACCCTGCTGTAGGATACATCTTCTTGACTTATATCCTATTCTGTAAGGTAATGGCTCCACTAGCCTGCAGAGCTGCATACACAGCAGTGAGTTGCTTTTTTACTATGGAGTATTGACTCTCTGGTCCTTTCCAAAGCTGGAAACCAGTCAGCGCTCAACATTTTCCCATGGACTGCCACCAGCCTCAGCCAAATGTTTCAGAGGTTACCATTACATCCAATTGGAATGTTTTTTCAGGGTCCACAACCTGCAAGTCATGAGTCTGCCCCACAGCCTGTTTGGCTTCCTAAACTCCTGCTCTACCCACAGATTCCAGTTCTCTGCTACCCCTTTCTTACACAACTGGTGCAAAGGTCATAGGAGTTGGGAAAGATGAGGGATAAACACCCACTAATATCCTAATAGACCCAAGAAAAGTTTATAATTGCTTCACAGTTATGGGTCAAAGATAATCCTGAGCCTTGCCTATTATAGCTTCAGGCATAATTTTGGTCTTATCCAACCAGATGACTTACAAGAATTTGACAGATAACCCAGGTCCTTGGACCTTATTGGAATTGATGGCCAGCTGTATGTTTCCAATGCCATTCTTGGGCCTTCTGCAGCTTTCTCTAAATATTCAAGAGAATCAGAGGTCAACATGATATCATCAATATCACAGAATAGGGAAACAGTTGCTGGCCTCATCCAGGCAGCCAAAACTTTGCCACCAACCCATGGTAAATGATAGGACTGTCAGGTACCCCTGTGGCAAAACCATAAATATCTATTGTTGGCCTTCCCATATGAAGGCAAACTATTCCTGGCTCTTGGGAATGATGTTAAAGGAAAAGAAGGCATTGGCAAAGTCTATCACAAAACAATATTGTCCCAAAGACAAAGTCAATGGATCCATCAGGCCCAGGATGGACAGAACAACTGCATACAAAGGAGGAATCACTTTTTTCAGTGCCCAGTGGGTAATTAATCCTCATCCTCCAAGTTCCATTGGGCTTCTTCATGGGCCACACTAGTGAGTTGAACAGGCTTTGTGTAGGATACACAACATCTGCCTTTTCCAGTTGCAGGATGGTCTGTCTTATCTCCTCATGTCCTCCTGGAAAATGATATTTTCTCACTTTCACCATTTGTTGGGATTTTGGCAGCAACACCAGTTTATAGTGTAGATGACACCGTACCACTGGCTTATCAGCTCACACTCACAGACGAAACTCCTCCTGCATGGTATTTATGGTAAAACCCTTCAAGATATCCATGCTCAGAATATATCCCACAATGGGAGATATATACACCATGTAGGCCCATGGGAACAACAGCTCTATGCCCAGAGTGGGGAGGGTGGCTTCACATCGTAGCCCCATACCTGTCTATAGTCATTGCTGGTTCATAGAACTGCTCCGGGTTACCATAAATCAAGGTACATTCAGCCCCAGTATCCACCAGAGCCAGCATCTGCTGCACATTGCAGGGGGACTAGTATGTAGTAACTTCTACATGCGGCTGTTTTTCCATTATTCCAGAAGGTTGTTAGAGTCCACCATAGGTGTTAGGAAATCCTCTAGGCAGAGTGTGTGAGATCAAACTTCATTGGCTTCTTTTGGAACTGCTGTTCCTCTGGCACTTGCCTCCATAGAGCCACTGGAACCTCATCAGGTTGCTGATCTATCTTTATCTGTCCACTTGTGTGGCTGTCAGATCTATCCACATTTGCAAGAGGGTCACCTTCCTAGGCCATCTTGTCTTGGCCTTTTGGTACACTTTCCTCTTTTTAGTGCCCTTCCTTGTTGTGGGATAGGTTGTTCCATGGCCCCTTTCTCCCCATTCTTCATCTCCACACCCCATAGAGCAGTCATAGCCCCTGTAATCTCACAAATGTTTCAGTCTACATAGGTAGTGAGAATGGCAGCCAGGAAGGCAAAAGTTCCAGCAAGGGCCAAGGCTGATGCCCTGTCCTTCATGTGTGTCCTAAACAGCTCCTCATCAGGGCCCCGGTACTGCTCTTGGAACATCATTGGCCATATGCTCATTTCACAAATTATGTGGACCATGTCCATGTATGTGGTCCATTTACCCACAGTCTCAGGTAGATCATCTGTGTTCAGCCAGATCAGCCAGTTAATCAAAGAATGGTCACCTTGATACCATCTGCTGTTCTGGATACACTGCTGGAGCTATGGGCATGTGGTGATGGGCGCTAGCTAGGCCATTTCTTTGGAAGCCATTTCCAGATTATCTGTCCCACCATCCCACAATTGTAGCAACCAAGTTGGCATGGTTTCTCCCACTCTTTGGTGGACCTGTCTGGCTAACTTTCTCAACTCCTCCAAGATGTATGCCTTGGTGGGGTTTGAGCCCCTGGGGGGCTCCCCTGAGACCTCTAACTGCTCATGTTCTATATGCTGCCTAACTATGGGATGGCCAGGTGGCCCATAGAGTGTAAGGGCATGGGAAGATGGGGCTGGCGTGGTGCCCTCATCCTCCTATTTACCTGTGGGTAGCCCCCAGGGCTTGAACCTGGGTTTCCAGGTCTTCCTCAGCCTGTTGCAGTTGCCATTCCTGCATTGGCTCTGCCAACACTTCCTCATATTTCTTCCATACCATGGTCAGGAACAGCGAGGACACTTGCTCTGCTATGACCCACTGAGTAGTTGGGATATTGGCCTCCATACATTCCAGGGCTTCTCTCAAAGACCAGTGCATGGGATCCATATTCTCCCAATCCTCCAGAGTGGACCAGTACAATAGGACAGCTGCCACCCGATACCACAGCCTTGTGGAGGATCATTATATCCCTTCTCAAGAGTCCTCTGGGATGGAGGGGGCACTCACCAGATCCTGCTGGCTATGCCAAATGTTTATCTTGAAACTGAGTTCCTCGGCAAGAGATGGACACTTGGGGCCAACTATGAAACCAAAAAAATGCTTGAGGAAGTGCAGGCAGGTCTGATTTGCTTTATTCCAGGGAACTCCTCTCCATTCCACCAGTGCTGACTGAGAGGTGTGTAAGTCTTCTACACAATAGTGCCAGCTTGTCAGAGAATGGTCCGATCATGCCAGAGTCACACAGGATGTACCTCCAGAGGGTTATAGCAGATAATAGGATTGTGCACATGCAGGTGTTTATACAACCATGATTCAGCATGGTTCTGGTGCATGCAGCATCTAAGTGTCTTGTTATCTTGGCCTTTTTACATTGCTTTATCATTTGAGTGAGCATGACCTGGCCTAGCACAGCGTCACCGTGAAGCAGGGACTTCAGTCTTAGCCTTCCATTTGTTAACTTTTGCTGATCTAAGATACTGATGGCTTTTTTGTTCAGTCTACCATTGAAATGTGTGTCTTCATCTCCTGATGCTGTCCCTATCTGTTTCCAAGTCATTTTTCAACTTTCTATTTCCTTATATTCTTCACTTGCCTGTACTTTCTTTCTCATTGGAAGATTTTCTCACCTTCTCTTCCCAGCTGTACCTTCTATTACACATGCCTTAAAAGCCAGGGTTTTTTCCTTAAAAACCTGGCTTTGCCTTTGCCTTGATGAGTCTCTTTGTTCTTCTGAATACCTTTTCATCTTTCTCTCTGTCCATTGTTTTAACAGGTCTGTAGCAGCTTATGTTTTTTTCTAGATGGACAAGATCCTTAGAAACTATTTTGTTGTGAAGTATCTGTGTGCTTTAGCTTATTGGTTAGTGTTAACAAATGGAACACAGATATGCACACTCACATACACACATTCAGATACATCAAAAGCCACTATTTACACTACTTGCAGAATTCTGTGGTGAAATACTCCACCCACGGCTAATTCCAATCTACCAATATGACTTCATCTAACAGGAAGTTGGGTTAGATGTTCACAGTTGGCTTTTGCTAGCCAGTGCAAGGAGGCTGCAGCCTGTTATTGCTAACTTGTGTATTCTAACATTCCACTTAAATGTACATATAGTTAAGCCAATATTAATTACATGTAGGTGGAAAGGTCATAGTTTCCTTAAGCCCATATTATCTCAGATAACATTCTGCACAGGTGTGTAATAATTATACTGCACACCTTTGACTACAACAGGGGGATTCTGATTTATCCCTAATCCTCACTCAGGCTTTGGGGGATTAGTCAGGTGTCCCAGGGAGCAACTCTCTTGCCTGAGACACTCTCTTCTTTCCTCAGAGAAATTCCAAGTCATGCTCTAATCAGATTTCTTGGTGTCCTTATCTGCTCCCTCATAAATTTCCCTCTTGGAAGCACAGACTCTTACTAACTGTATTGCACAAGCATAAGTAAATACCTACTGTTCCATCCATATCCATCATTGTTGTTACACAAACCTGTGCAAAACAGGGAAGTTGGGGAGACAGAAATCTCCTAATGTGAATTTTTAAGTTTCCTATCCCAGATACTCCTGCAGCGGTAGCCTTGTGGCATCTGATCCCGTCAGATCTTGGAAGCTAAGCAGGGCAGGCCTGGTTAGTACCTGGATGGGAGACCACCTGGGAACACCAGAAGCTGTAGGCTTGGGAGAAGGATCTGGAAACCCCCTCCCAAAAATCAATCTGCCATTGAAAACCCTATGAACAGCAGAGAAGCACTGACAATAGTGTTTCCCCTGTTGTACAGAGGGTCGCTATGAGTCAGATACCGACTCGACGGCACCTAACAACAACAACATCCCAGATACTGAATGTGGTGACACTAAACTCTTTTATTGTCATGTGAAGACCAAAGTAATCACCCATGTAGAAGGTGGATAGGAAGCTTCTATTTGTTACTCAGGAGGTAAAATCTGTGTTTCCTGTTTTATTAGTAAATGCCTCCATGGGCCCAGCACCTACAGTTAATGAGTATCCACAGTGGGACAGATAATCTGGAAATGGCCTTGAAGAAATGGCCCAGCTAGCACCCATCACCACATACCCATAGCTCCAGCAGCACATCCAGAACAGCTGATAGTATCAAGGTTAGCTTGATGGGACTTGTCACATCAATCATTGTTTCCACAACATTTAAACAACACGATGTCCTCTTCTCCCATGCTGATGCCCATGCTCTAGCATGTGAAGTTGTTGTGTATATTGAGTTCATCTTACAAAAATTGTCTAAGAATTTTCTGGAGCTCTGAGGAAAGTAATTCTCCTCAATACTGACACAAGGTTTTCATGTTCAGAATACAAAAGAATGTTGGTCAGATATGAGAAAGGGATGAAGGAAACTGCACAGCCAGAGTGAAAATCTAAGTTTGCAGCCTATCTCATCTGTTCCCTATTTTTGGGTTTGTCAAACACACCTGCCTAATTTCTAGCCTGGCTGGCTGTTATGCTTGGCAGCTAACTAATCCAGGCCCAGGACCACATAAGCTTATAAAGAGTGTCTCAGATTTACAAATGTACACCAGGACCACATAAGCTTATAAAGAGTGTCTCAGATTTACAAATGTACCCTACATTTATACATATACTTTGTCCCATTTTGTCACCATGGTGGAGCAGAGATGAATACCTCTATTTTGTCCTCTAACTCGGTTCCCAAAGTGGCCTCTCCTTTCTGAAGCCACTGTCCCTACTTGAGACAGGGTCTCTTCACTCTTATCCAAAGCTTGGTCTTTTCAGTTCCAATAATATTCCCAATCCAGTCCACCACCCTGCCAGCTGTCAAAATGATTCAGAAAACACAAATCTCATCAATTTCCTGCCCTAAGTTCCTTTTATGGAATTCCTTTAAGTCTCAGGATGAAGTCCAGACTCCTTAGCTGCAAGTCTTGAAACATCCACCTCCAACCAGTTACACCTGAGCAGGCAATAAGATCCATGTTTCCCACTCTGCATAGACAGGAGAATAGCGGCAGGTCAGAGCAGGACCTGCATAAAGAACAGAGGAGAAGAAGAGAGGAGAAGAGATAAAGGGAAGATATTAGGGAAGACATTAGAAAAGTGCTGTAAAGAGCAGTGTGAGAATTCCCTTGCTTATTTGACCAAGAGAAGAAGGAAAGGCGGTGGCAGATAGTACGATGTTTGAGAATTAGTGCACAGTGGTGAGAATGTATGAGTGTGTTCATATAGAAGCAGGAATGGGCACTGGAGAGGAGGCGGGGGAATGTATTGTGTACATGTGCATGGTTGGTGAAAACCTCTAAAATCACTGCTGATAAACTATAGAAAAAGTAAAGAGAAGAACACTACTGTGCAATTTGTTCCATCAGAAGAAACTGAAGGGCTTGGTTACTTACATCGATCAATCAACCCTGGAGTGCTATTAACCTGGGATCATTTTGTCATCATTCTTAGTTGTTTGTTTTCCTAAAGTGCTTGTAATGGGGGAAGAAGCATAGAAATGACAGTGTGGAACCTAAATTTTGTGGATGGACAACATTATGATACCTGTGGAATGTTTGTGAATGTTCCGTATCAAAATGAGCAGAGAAGATAAATGTGATCACATCCATTACTGCAGCCCTATCGTAAGTATGGGATTTTATCTCTAATATACTTCAAATCTGTAGACAGAAACATGAACAACAGGGAAGGCATGTCAATTAGATGCTGGCAGAATGTTAGAAAACCAAGTGATAGGTATTGCAGTTGGCAGTTCCACAGGACGTCTACCACACAGGTGGGCTGCCTGGCTCCTACAGAAAGGTCTTTGGCAACACAAAGAGAGAACTGAATCTCAAGGGACAAGTAGCTCTGCAAAATAAAAGGAAAGAGAATCTTCCAGAAAAGAGAAAAGAGAGAGTATAAAAATTTTGCAGGAGCAAGAGAGCCTATTTGGAGCAAATAGAGACATGCTAAGTGAGAGCAAGAATTATATCACTCTTGGAGGACAATGGAGCTGTTCTGCAAAGAAACTATAGGGCAATCAATCATGCATGTCCTTTTCCTCCAAGTGGACAAAGGAGCTGCCTCATCTTCCTTTCTTTGCCCTTTCACTCTCTATTCCATTGCTTTTGTGCTTCCTTTTGCCCCTCTTTGTCCTCCTTCTTCCTTTCTCTTTCTTTCTTTAGCAGTATAATATTCTAAAATATGCTTGTGATTTTTAGTCTTAGTCTCATTGTTCCCAGACTTCATCCATTGAAGCTTAGGCAGCTATTGATTCAGGGGAAGTAGAAAACCAAGATGAAGAAAAGGGAAATATATTCAGTGCTGTGCTTTTAAAAATAGACTCTTGAAGTAAATTCAAGAATCACCGCTGTGAAGGCAAAGGCTTTTGCTTGCAAGAGTCACACACACTGTTGAGACAACAGTTTACTAAAGTTCAAAAAGTTTATTTTAAACTTCAAGAGCCAGAGTTTAGCTGATTAAGACCAGCAAGTCTTACCAGAAGCCATAGAATAGGAAGGACAGAAGATATGATTTAAGGCAAGTTACCTTTCCACAGGGAAGAGAAAAGACCATTCTAGGCTTGGATGAGGATGTCTGCAGGGTTAGAAGACACCTCATCAATTGACAGAGCTGTGATTCCCTGAGATGGGCCAAGTACCACTAGGTTCATTCTCATCTTTAGGAAGTCTTGCTGTGAAGAAGAGTTGGAAGGAGGATTCTGACCCCCCTTTTCTTTTGGAATGCTCAGGAGAATATTTGTCCTGTATCTACATAGACTAACCTCAGGAACACTGCAAGGGGTGCCTTAGCTTGTTTGTATAGACAGAGGATTGAGGTTCCTCTCCCAGTTCCCCATGATTTATCTAATATATTCTCAAGACCCAAGATTTCCTGTTCCCCTTACTGAGTGGATGTGGATGTGATGGTGGCCTCACTCAGCTAGAATGAAAGGGTATGCATGATTCCATTCTTTCTCAAAGGGCATATCTGTTTTCTTATCCTTTTCAGTTTGCCCTTGCTGTCCCTTGGTTAGTGACCTCCTTCTCCCATCACAAAGCCAGCAAGTTGTCCGTACTCTTGCCACCCCTCATAATCACATCTCCTTTAGACCCTCCACTCTGCCTCCTGCTTCCATATTTAAGGTTCCTTGTGATTATATGAGTCCCACCCAGATAATCCATGATGATCTTCTGTCTCAAGGCCAGATGATTAGCAATCCTGCATCCTTCTACATCCCAAGGTTGCCATACAAAATAATGTCATCCCAGCTTCTTGGATTAGGACAGGATCACATTTCAGGGGCCATTGTTTTATCAGCCATAGAAAACTTCATTGCTAGAGGCTGTTACCAGAACAGGAGAGACCACCCACATCATCAATAGAACCAGAAAATATCAGCTATAAGAGTTAGACTAAAGATATGCATCTCTAATGTCATATAAGTATCCTAGATAACTCTCTGGAAGAAGGCGAAGGAGGAAAAAAATAGAAAAATTCATGAATTGCCTAAATTAATCACACAAGACTCTATGATTTAAGCTAGAAGAGAGAGATAACCTTAAAGTAACGAGATTAAAATTTGTTGCTGACATTCAGAGAACTGGAGAGAGGACTGATCACCAAGTTACTTAAATTCTAGAAAATACAGAAAACTGCATGAACACATAAGAACAGCAGTATATAATTCTCAATGCATTTACATTTTCTTATCTTCATATGTTCTTTCTGTTAATACATTTTTCCTATATTTTTTCTCCTCTGCCTCTGCAAACTCACTTGATTTCCTTTTTTCTTTTGCCAACTCCTCTTCCCTTTGTTCTTCCAATTGCGTAACTCCTCCTTCTCTTTCCTTCCTCCTGTTGTCTTATATCTAATCTGGTTGCAAAAAGGGAGAAGTGAAGTGAGACCAGGTTTGATTATATTTTTGTCCCAAAGACTTAGCCTGGGTGCTGGAAAATAGTAGATGCTCTATTGTTGTTGTTGTTGGGGGCCGTCCAGTTGGTATCCGACTCATAGGGTTTTCAATGGCTGACTGTTTCAGGATTGTCTTGGGAGTGGATTGCCAGGCCCTTCTCCCATTTTTGCAGTTCTGGGAATTGAACTCAGGACCTCAGAGACTGCAGAGCAGTGCTCTACCAACTGAGCTAACTCCCAGCCCAGTGGATGCTCAGTATCTGTTTATTGACTAAATGAATAAATAGATTGAATCCTCTGCCATGAAGCAAGAAAGCACTACTACAAAATATCAGAGAACACTGCTCATGTTCTGGAAACAGAGAATAGCTAGGTTGCATTAAAAATAATGTTAATCATGTTTCCTTTTAATGATCCTAGTTTCTCCAGCTGTCAAGTGAATTATTACCTTTTAAACATGTCTGTTTGGGAAATGCTTTAAATTATAGCCAGGAGATGCAGAAGAGTCAGAGTAATTGGAATTAAATTTATATGAAAGAAGTTTCTCTTTTACTGTTGTTTAAATGAGTTCAAATAAATTGAAATAGCAAGTGACTTCCAAATGGATACAGGCAACAAAATGAGATTACCTCACCCAAAGCCAAGGGCTGGAGCTGAACTGATTGGTGAAGAATTATTCTCAGAAACAGCAGGCTGGAGCACTGGGTTATACAAGTTTCTCCCTTTGAAAATAACCTGCTCTGGAAATAGCACACCATTCCCTGAAGGACAGCAATAGCTTCAAATTATAGGAGTATCCAAATTATGGGCTGAACACCTCTTGGTAATTGTGTTCCTGAAAACGTCACTTAAGAGAAAGGCATTTCCCATTTCATGAAACATTTGCAATAAAAACACTATCAAAATAAGGCTCTAGACCTTGGAAAGTGAGATGGGGTATACAATGAAAAGGAACAATCACAATGTAGGCCACACAAGAGGAAAACAGCAAAGAAAAGCTCTGCATTGCAGCTGAAGATCAGCTCCTGATTATATGGGGCCATGGGTGTGCCGGTAGAGCCACAGAGGGAGTTGAGCAAGAGGAAGTGAATGGCTTTTTTCAGTTGATAGAGAGCGAGGTATGTTGCAAACATTGTATTATTTACTTTTCTCTGAGAATCTCTGACTTCATAGATCTATGCTCACTTTTCAGAAAAGTAAATTAAAGCTGATAAAAATTTCAGCAACTTGTCCACATTTATACAACTTCATGGTGGACATGGAGTTTAACCTTGAATTTGTATGAATAAGCCAATATCCGTAGGCTGTGCTACATGTCCTTCTTCTATGTAGTCAGTCATTTGTTTACTGTTAGTTGTGTCTATTCAGATTACATATTGGCCCATGTAGAACATTTTTGTGTGTGTGCTAATGGAGAGTTGAACCCCAGGCCTCACACATGCTTTTTAGCAAGAGCTCAACCACTAAGCCTTATCTGGAACTTGTTTTTTTTTCTCTGTATATTAACACAGTATCTCACTACATTTTGCAAGCTGCCTCTGGCCTCAAATTTGCTATCCTCCTGACTCTGCTTCCTGAGCGACTGGGATTAAAGGCATATGCCATGTTGCCTGGCTTGCCCATGTAGAATTTTGCCCAGAGGAACTAATGTTAAGGCACATCACCTTAGTTACAAATCAGAGGTTAGAAAGTCAGTCATTAACTTAAGGTATTATTGCAACTGGTTTCTTACATCCAGGAAGCTGGTAATAGGGCTTCAGATTGTGGATTATGACTATTGCCTCTCTCTTTTTGCAGTCTTCAAGGCAAGATACTGAAACTAAGGTTGTTTCAGCAATTGGCATGTGGGTGAGTCCAGAAAAACGTATGAAAGCAGCAGTAAAACAGTTTCTGTTACTTCTGCACCCTAAATGGTAAGTATTGTTGGATGCAACTCATAGTGACCCTTATCGGGTTTTCAATGGCTGATTGTTTCAGGATTGCTTCAGTAGTGGATTGCCATGCCCTTCTCTCGATGCATATTTTTAGTAAAATTCAAATTTACATTTGGAATTCTAGCTACTAGAGAATCTTGGAAATAGCTTTTACCTTTTTAGCCTATGGAATTACAAAAAGACACAATAGAAGGAAGTAAGAAGAAATGCTAAGTGCCAGTTTTATATAGCCAACACATCCAAGAGCTAAATATTATGATTTCTCAATGTCTACTATAGATGAGGGCAAAGAAAAGTATGAGAATATGGGTCAATATGGCTTGTGCAGAGCCTTTCATAGAATATGATGATGTTAGGTGCCTTTGAGTTGGGTCTGACTCAAAGCAACCTTATGTATAACAGAATGAAACACTACGCAACACTGTGCCATGCCTGGCACTATGGTCAATGCTTCTTTGCTATTCATAGCGTTTTGATGGCTGATTGTTTTGGGATTGGGCTGCCACGTCCTTTTGCCAAGCCTGTAGCACCTGGTATTCCCAGGTGGTCCCTCATCCAAGGACTAACCAGGGCAGACTCTGTTTAGTTTCTGAGATCAGAGGAGATTGAAAGCCAGGGTATTAGGGTTGTAGACAGAACATAATGCATATAATGCAAATAGATATAGTTCATGAACTTCACACAAGTGACCTGAGAAAAGTTTGACTTTTTCCCAACTGCTGGTGATCTTGAAAGCATATAGTTCTAAATGCTTCTAGCAAACATCTTGCAACCTCAAAAGAAGAGTCTTCTAACACAGAGGAAAAGGAGTCAAGAAATGGAGATGAGCAATGAATCCAGAACTACATTGTTAAAATTCCTTCATACAATCACACTTGAGGCCATTCCTTCTCTTCAACTATTTCACTACATAGGTTATAAATGCTATTTTTTATTAAAAATTAAGCTTTTTCATCTGTTATCTCTAAACTAAAGAGTCTTCTTTACCAGAATACCTTCTTGTGACACTAAAAGGGAAAGAGGTTTCATGTCTTCTGATGGCCAATTGTAATATAAAAGAAAAATAGTGTTAGGGCCAATAATTTAATATAAAAGAGACATGTGTCTTAGTCTGTTTTACATTGCTATAACAAAATACCCACGGTATGGTATTTTATACAGAAAAGAACTTTATTTAATTCACAGTTTGGAAGTCTAAGAAAATGATACCAATATCTGCTCTGGTGTGGGCCTTCTGGCTATACCACTATATAATGGGTGGCATCATGTCAGAAGGGGGAGAAATCATATGGTAA